>JACEGR010004491.1:0-86635 GCA_014170235.1 Listronotus bonariensis
CTACTATTAAAAAAATAATAATAAAAAGATATTTAAACTTTTTAGGCTTAATATTTAACATCTTTAATATAAGTACGTCGTAAAAATTAAAAAAAGAAATAATAATTTTTAAAATTGCGCTAATGTTGATCCTCCTAAAAAATTAGACCTGGATGATGTTGTCCATTTTGGCTCTTCTATTTATCTGAAAAATAAAAGCCAAAACAATATTAGTCAGTATTCTAACATTTTTGATTTGATAAGTAGTTATATTGTAAGCCACCAAAACAAATCTTTAAGACCACACATTTTTACAGGTCATTACATGCATGCATCAATGCACAAATTATTTGCGAAATAAAAAGTGAAATTCAAACATTGAGTAATATTTTGTTTATAGGTATTGATAAATCCAGTGAGGAATCAGATTGCACCAAGGGTAGTTTGGAGGTATTAAAAAATGATGGCTGTCTGTTACCCCATCAAGTTCCAATAAAGAAAAAAGGCAGAGGGGTTGGCCAAAAGGTAGAAAACGAAAACCAGAGCTGCTTAATTTACCTCCTAAGGCACCAGCAACAGGATACAACCTTTATTTAAATGAGCAGAGGAGTTTTTTAAAGATAGTAAATTACAATTTTATGAAATCACAAAAATTGTTGGTAATAGATGGTCTAGTTTAACGCTGGAAGAAAAAAAACCTTACTTAGAAAGGGCAGAGGAAGACAAAAAAAGGTATGTAGGCTTTGCAGGATTTTGCTTTTAAGTTGAAATCAAGCAGTTTTAACATTATCTTCTTTTGTTTTAATGTTCCTATTAAAAAAAGTTGTCAAATGTATTTATTTTATGTAACAAGTACCTAAGTAGGCATTACAATAATTACATGTTATAGGTATAGAGAAGAACTAAAGCATTACAGGCAGTCAGAGGCATACAGATCCTATTTAAATAAGAAAAGAAGAAAAAGACTTCAAAATAATGTATTGTCTGAAAGTGACATGGATGCTACTGATGATTTTGATGTAAGTTTCCAAAAATATTTGCCAGCCTTAAGTTGTTTATTAAAGTATCCCAATTTATTTAAATTAAAAAGAAGCAAATAATTTGTTGAAATACTGATAGCAAATATAGGAGAAATAGAAATATTAGTAAATTATATAAAATGTCATTTCCAAAAGATTTTTTTATTATGTTGATTGAGTGGTTTAGGAATATGCAATCTAATAGAATTTCATTCTCTAAAAGTAAGCAAGATATGAAAAACATTAGGGGACAAAAAGTTGTATCTTTATTTGCCTACTCTGAATAAAATAAGAGACTTGTATTAAAGTCATTGTCATACATTTTTTTTTAATATTCGATAAAGTGCTGCTCAAGACGCCACTGAACTTAAGAAATTTAATAAAGTTAGAGCTAAATTAGCCCCTTACTGCTTATAAATAATAATAAATTTTTAGAATATATCTATGGTGGGTGGGCAAACAAAACAAGGTTCCTCCTACCCTGCTTAAGACACCCACGGTACTTTAGTATTCAGGCTTTTAGCCTTCGTGGATTGTCCAAAGCTAAAAAAATACAAGATGGCCGTCCATATTTTGTCCTATTTTGATCGCGAATAACTTTATAACAAATAAAGTTATCATGATTCGGTTTTCGTGAATAGCATTATATTTTTAAAACGTTTTTTTTTTGTTTATTTATATCTTTGCCATTTTGTAGTGATATTGCATTAGCACAAAATTGGTAAATTACATTACCAAATTTCATTATATTTGGATTAAGGGTAGTTACAATATTTATAAAAACCAATTTTAAAAATAAAAGTTGAACACCCTGTATCTTGAAAACCATGCAATTTTAGACCTATGTTTATATATAGTTTTTTTCATGAAATTAGCTCATAAATAAGTTGCTAAATTTTTACCGCTACCCTGTGTATTTTTGTAAATTGGCTCTTTTTTTTAATTACCTTGTATAATAATATTACGGTATTGCTTTCTGCGTATGCAGAGCATGGTACCCTACTAAATTATAGGCAATAACAAAACTATTGTAGTGCAATAAGACAGATACGATTTTTGTCCCGAAGTCCCTATCTCTCAACCCACTGTGCGTCAGCTTGAAAAATGTAGAAATTTACATTTTAACAATTTTTTGGAGTAGAAAAAACCTATATACCGGGTGACACAGGATGTTATTACCCCCTCGATTTATTTTAAGTTTTTAAGAAATTGTAATAAAAATTTTACAGTACCTAATATTGCAGCATAATTGACATTTTTTGACATTATCATAACCTTAAAAATCGTTATCGGATTAACCGAAAGTACCATCAACTTTCTTATTTCAAATAAAAGGGCCTCATTTGTATTCTCTATATTTACATTGGACATTTATTTTGGATTTACAGGATAAATGGACAGCATTATTGGAAAAGGAGCCAAGCGCCAAGACCTTTAACTGTGTCTTATAAATATTAAACGCCTTTAAACAACTTTATTTAAAAGCTGGTGGAAGAACCTACTTGGTTCAACAGTCAGTACAATGAGCTGGCTAGAGTTTATGTGTTTCTTCGGGAAAGAAGGTTCTTTTACCAGCATAATAATTTAATAAAGTTGTTTGAAAGCGTTTAAAATTTATAAGACAAAGTTTAAGGTTTTGCGCTTGGTTTACAGTATTTATATTATACAGTGTGGGCCAAATTAAACTTATACAGTTTTAAACTAATAATAACTTTTTATCTGTTGCGCCCATCTTTTCCATTTTTGAGGGGCTAATAGGTAGATATAGTTATAATATAGTTTTCTCTAGGTTTGCCAATTTTGGTCAAATAGAATTAAAGAGGACTGGATTTACGGGACTTTTTCCAAAATGATGCAATAAACTTTGTTGCAAAAAAAACAATATCCACAATTAGGCTAATACCTTAAATTTTAATTAATTTACTGTTAAGTTTTATCAGCGTCCAACTCAGTAACCATGGTAACCTTACATTTTTGATTTTCAAAAGGCACTAAAAAAAAGTTTTTTTTAAATCGAGAGAAATGCGTGCTTTTTGGGAGCATTATTTATCAAAAATAATTATAATTCCTAAATCCTCAAATTGTTAACAGATTCGCTTTTACTGAATTATTTCCCATAGTTTGTCTACAAGAAAAACGTATTAGCTTAATTGTAGCTAAATCAGATTTCTTTTGCAACGAGGCTAAATACAGTATTTTTAAAAAGTCCCGTAAGTCCAGTCCTGTCTAAAACTATTTGACCAAAATTGGCAAACCTAAAGAAAACATATCTACCTATAAGCCCCCAAAAATAAAAAAGATAGGCGCAACAGATAAAAAGTGAATATTAGTTAAAAAGTGTGCAAGTTTAATTTGGCCTACACTGTATATCTTTTATATTTTTTCAGGAAGAAGATAATGAAGAATTGTACTGCCGTACATGTGATCAGTGGTTTCATAGTATGCACAACAAGAGAGAGCATCTTCAGGCTAAAAACACTTAACCTCTTTAGCTGGGGATATTCACCGTGAATTATCAGATATTGAGTCATCAACTACAGTCAATACAGCTAGTAGTACAGTAAGAAAATATTCTATAATTAAAATTTGTAATGACTTATCACTAAAGCCGCGTCCACATTAGTAAATAAATGTGTTGTATGTTGAATCTAGAATTCGGCGCAAATATTTGCGGCGCAAATTTCACGTTCTACCCACGTTCAATTTTACGTTGTGTGTCATGCGCTCGTGCTCAAAACGTGTGTGATCGTATGCGTTGCATACTATTTTGTTATTCTGGATTTGTTTATATTTTTTCGCCAAGTATTTTATATTTTGTAACTTACATAACATACTTCTGGAACTATCAATGATATGCTTTGTTTGTATATTTTAAAAAGATATTGAAGGCTTGTATATGAATCACCAGTAGCCATAAAACGTAATGTGACAGCTAACCTTTCCTTCACGGATATGGCTTCTCTAAGCTTGGTGTCCTTTTTGATAATTTTGGTCCAATCTTATTTATTAAAATCTCAAAGTCATTTGTAGACATACGCAAAAAAATTTGAAATGCCCAGTACTTTCATCCAAGGATAATTGATATAATAACTTTACGCCATCAAATTGTTTTTTATTTTGATACAAATGTTTAATCCAATATCGTCTTTTTTCTATTTTTCTCCTCCATTTTTTTTTTTTTGATAAGATTTTGCACGACGATAAAAGTAGCGCATTTTCTTTTATCATTAACATTGCATCAGACATAGTCACAGAATGGTGGGTTTAGAACAAATTAGAAAGATGGATATCAGTTAACTTCTATAATTTCTAAACAGCAAGTCTTAATAACATTTGTCAAAATCATTGCGTTAACGTAAATACGTCCACACTAAAACAATATTGCGGCGCAAATCTCTTTGATGTTGAAAAAACCGACAACCGACGCGATCGATCGCGTGCGTTGAATGTCGCGAAAATTTTTGCGTGTGTTTCTATGCGGCGAACTCGTCCACACTTGCAAAAATTTTAAACGCATATACAAATTTGTGCCGCATGGCGCACACAACGTAAATTTTTACTAGTGTGGACGCGGCTTAATGTGCTCAAAAATTTTGTTAAATAAAAATATAATAAGTAAATTACTAGCAAAACACACTTTACATTTAGACATTTGCTAAATGTTACCTGACCAATTTAATGCAATCAAGGTTAGTTTATATTTATACTGGGAATAGGTTGCGACACATCCTCAACTTTTAGGCGGTTCGAGGTCGGGGACGCAAGGAAGGGCACTCCACGAAGAAAAGTTGGCAAGACTGGGTAAAATCAAAGCTGATGATCAATCCAGTGGCGTCTAGAATTTGTGCATTTCATTTTGCATTGTTTTGAAAGTGATATTTGTTGAAAGATGTAATTCCAAGTGTTTTTTATTTAAAGTAAAAGAATTTACAACTTAATAATCATTAAAAACTGTTGTGTAAACGGTTTTTCTAATAATACAATAAACTGTATATCTCCGGCACTGAACAACATGGCCGAAAAGTGGGAGATGTGACGTCATAACACGTCAAAGCAATATGGTCGTTTGTAGCGACCCTCTATAGACCCAAGATCCTTTGACTAGGTAAGGTTGCCTCGTAAGCCTTTCAACATGGCGGACCATACGTCAGCATGACGTCACATATGTATTTTGCTCATTATTTATTGAAGTTTTTAACAGAGTGTAGAACTATAAATCAAAAATATTTTGTCAATATTAAAGAAATACTTTTAAATACTGTTAATTCCAGTCCAACTTCTTTATTTCCTATTAATAAATTATTTAACAATGATTATTCTAGCTGATTTTTAAATATTGTATATCGCGCTCTTTCGCCCTCATAGTATTATCCGTCTAGACATCCTTGTTTGCTATGTTGGCGCCAAGGAACCAGCAGTGCGGTACATATGTGACGTAATGAGGCAACCTTACCTAGTCAAATGATCTTGATATAGACCGACTTTGAATGCAATAAGAATAAATGGGGCTTGCCATTAAAAAAAAACAATAAAAAAATCTGGTAACAGTGCCGATATTACTGTTCAATTCTACATACCCAAAACATTTTAGATCCCAACATTGGTAAATGTAACTTTAGCGGTTTTCACATGGTTTTGAAGATATTTAAGAGTTGCATTACTTTTTACTAACCTACTATAGCATTTCTATATTATATTTTTGATTAAATAGATCCTTTGTTAGTCTTTAAACTGCTTTTTGGCTGCTATTTTTGTATTAAATAATTTTGTAATAAATGAAAAATCTTGGTTAAAATATTTTTTTTTGCTGATTTTTTAGGTCAGCACTTCACTGGATGAATCTAGTTTGGATGGATCAAGTGTTGCAAGTAGAAATAATGAAGATACTGAAAAACTAGAAGTACAGTGTATGAAGCGATGTGCAATTTAGTGAAGTTGGTACAAAGTATGTAAAAATTAAACAATCTCAGCCATTCTTAAATAGTAATTTATGTAACAAGTGCATAAAGTCGTTGGGATTGCCGCACTCGCCTAACGGCTCGTGCTGTCAAACTTCCCATTCGTAAAAAAGACACTTTATGTATGTGTTTATTTATTTATTTATTTATTTATTTAAGCAATATACGGGATACCCCATTATAACATTTCTTACAGATACATAATATATTAAAAGATAAGTATAAAACATAAAATAAAATTACTTTATACATATATCAGAAAATCACAGTTATAGAATCTACAAATTAACACTTACATTAACCACTTAATAGTGATCTGAAGCATTGCTTTCGAAAAAGATAAAGTGAGCTTCTAAAAGGATCTATACTAGGATGAGCATTCAAATATGCTAGGGAGCGTGAGATTGGAGCATGAAAACCATAGTTAGTCCGATGAAATTGAACTGAAAATAGCTGATTACTTCTAAGCGATCGAGTAGGGATTTTTAAACAAATTTGCCCAAGAAGTACCGGACAATCAATGTTTCCATTGATTAATTTGTGAATAAAACACAAATCACTAACTGCCCTTCTAACCTCCAGAGGTGGCAGGTTAAGATGAGAGGAGACTTCCTCGACCCTATCCCACATGTTCAGTTTAAATGCACAATACTTCACAAATTTTTTTGAACATTCTCTAACTGGGTTTTATAGATATTATAAAAAGGGGACCATATCATAGATGCATATTCAATGTGAGATCTCACAAGAGAACAGTACAGTAAATGCAGTGAATTCACTGACAAATCCGCACCCACCCTCAAGATAAAACCCAACATTTGTAAAGCTTTCTCCGTAATATGCTTGTAGTGTTCTCTAAATGAAATATGTGAGTCAAAAAATATTCCCAAGTCCTTATTGTTTTCTACCTCTTCCAATAGGCTATTTCCCGTGCCGTGTTACATACTATATTTTTTCACGACCATATAAAAATTTCCCAAAATACCATTTTATACATGTTTTATTCATCTTAACTTATTAATTATAATTTTTGCAGTACAGCCATTATATTGCAACAAAAAATCATAGCCTCATTATTTTTAAAGAGACGATTATCCTCTTCATAACTATGCATTTTATTATTTAATTTTAGAAAATTGTATGTACTTACTTTTTGTAGAAATAATACTACAACAGTATAAATTCCTTTTCAATTTCTTAGTCATCCAAATTCATTGTTACTATTAATTTAAAATAATTTCTAATAAATTTATTTGCAAACTGTCAAATTTTAAAAGTAGTGACACATGAACTAAATGAAATAATGCTGAAATCAAAGGTAACATGACCGTTTGGTTCAGTTGATGTCGCGTTTACTGTTACATTGCATAAATTGATATTTAAGTTTATTGCGGTAGGCACTGAAACAAAACACTAATTCAAAGTGTCAAAAAGTTTTGTAGTGTACTAGAATAAAGTACTTTAACTTCATGTTAACCAATAAAAAAGGAGCATTTTTTTAACGGTCGTGGAAAAAAAAATTGTGTCTGCTATCTGTAGTTGTAAATTTTTTTATCATTTTAAAGGTGTATTTCTGTTTTGCTTTTGTATCTCGTTCTTAAATGTGTTTTTCCTTTTAGAAAGAGAAAATGAGGTAAAGACTCTTAATAACAGACAACAAGAAGCCATCGATCAGCAAAAGGCTTTATGTCAGCAACTTATCCAACTGAATGAAAGGCATGTCAAACTACAAAAAGACTTGTCCCATATGAAGGAAAAAGAGAGAGATATTGAAACCAAAGTTTACCAATTGTGGCAGGTGCCAAGTTTATTTATTAAAACTGATCTTCTTTTAGAAGACCCGCCGACTGATTTTACAGAAGATCCAATGACTGATTTTTCAGAGGGAACTAGTTAAAGCAAAAGTAAATTTGCGCTCTATTTTATTAAAAAATGAAAGTAACTGACTCCTACTACAGTGCATATATAAACTAATATTTTATTGTCCCTGGCAGTAAGGTGATTCTTCCAAAACTAACATTTTAAAAGATAATTCTAAAAACTGCTGTTGCGGTTTACTCTAACAATTAGACACTGGTCATTTTCCTGTATTTTAAATCATTTTGGGAGAAAAGTTTGAACTGATATATTGCTGTATTAAACATAAAAACAAAAAAACCATTATTCCAACGCAAAAAATGTTGATTTTATCATTTGATATTTTATATCGATATGGTCGAAAGGTCCAAAATATGTAAAGTTATTTACAAAAATCCATGCAAAAAGAAGTAAGAGGCCCAGTCGAAGTGAAAATCTACCATACTCTGTCCAAGTTACATATGCAAAGTTTCAAACCATGATTAACTCGTAGTATCGCGTTTTCTGTACTGCTATTTGTTAAAAGCCAAATGAAAACCTAAACTACAGCTACTCGAATACTACAGAATTTAAAAAATATGTGTAATATTTTCTTAAAATATTTACTTTAACTATTAAAAAACTTAAATTGTTAGTTTTGTAAGAAATGAACATGTGATCAATTTAACATACTGATGAATATATGGGTGGTCTTCCAAAGGAGAACAAAAAGTGAACAAACAGTTTCCTAAAGGGAATATTACACCCTTCTAAATGGTCATGCTGTGGAGACCTACTACAGGATGGCCATTCATGTTTTAACTCTTTTAATCGCGATTAACTTTAGAACAAATAAAGTTATCAAGACGCGGGTTTCGCAGACAGTCTTAGATTTTTTCAAAAGTTTTTTTTTATCATATATTCGGTATATTGATGTGATATTACATTAGCACAAAAATAAATTCAATATTTTTCCTTTAAAATAATTTAATATGCGCTACGATTATTTCAAAACCTAAAGGATTTATTGACCTACAAAAATTTACTGCGCTGCAATGTTTGACAATAAAAATGTGCTACATACAGGGTTATACAAAAATACGGCAAAACAGCTTTGGGTTATTCGCAATATTAAGTTTTAAAAAAGTAATCTGGCCTTACTGCAACTTTTTTTTTTATAATGTATAGTTTTGTTGCCGTATTTTTTTGTAAGCTTATATGCAGAAATTTTTAATTGTCAAATAAGACTCTTAGTTCAAAGCACACTAGGCGCTGAGGTCTCGGTACGCTCACGGACCGGTCAAATATTTTACACGTTATTTAAATGTCGATCATCTAAAAGCATGTGAAAAATATTTGACCATATTTTTAAAAGTTAATTTCTTAAATTGCCATGCAGTCAATTTTTTGGAGGTCAATGAATACGTTTTTTTTTAATAACCATTATGTTATATTTTTTAAAGCGAGAAGACTGAAAATTAGGAATATAGAAAAATATAGTGGATGTTTCATTAAAAATAAAAAAGTTGCTCTTTATCGGAAAATTGGCCATTTTGTTTTTGTGATAATAGAATTTTACAATAAATTGGCGAAGATATGATAAAAAAAATTTAAATAAATCTAAGGCTTTTTGCAAAAACCACATCTTGATAACTTTATTTGTTTTAAAGTTATTCTCGACCAAAATGGGTTAAAATATGAATGTCCACCCTGTAGAATAGTTCCCAATTTTATTGAGACTGTTGTCTTGAAAAAAATAACACCTGTTTGTATAACTTTTTATTTATTATATCTTCCTTTTTTATGGCATCATACATTGGTAATGCTAGCTCCCACTTGATGAATTTTTATCCTTTTTTTAATTTATAAAAACTGGATGGAATACAAATACTCTCCAACCCCACTAGTTCTACCAATGAATAAACCTATTAGGATTTACTTTTATCATTCTATTATATCAGAAAAATAAATATGATTTATTGGGTTAATATACACTTTTATTTTTTTATGTAAGTATATAATTACTTTATATAATTTATAGTAAAAAACTGAGATTAATCCAAATAAAATATAATTGATATTATTTTCCTTACATGTGTTGGATTTAATTTTTAATAAGATATATCCATTTCCTTATTTTTTTTCTATGAATCCTTTGAACACTACTTTTATTTATTATTAAGAGGATGCCGTAGCACGTTAAATTGAGCTAAAACGCGATTCGCTGCCGTTTTTAAAATATTTGTTTTGGAAAAAGTTGTATATAGAAAAGTTTCTTTAAATGATCCAAAGATTATCGGAAAGTTAATTGATTTTTGGTAATGTAAATAATTAACACATGAAATTTCCCAAAATTACAAAACCGTAAAAATTACCAACTTTCCGATAATCTTTGGATCATTTTAAGAAAATTTTCTATATACAACTTTTTCCCAAAGAAATATTTAAAAAACGGCAGCGAATCGCGCTTTAGCTCAATTTAACGGTGCCTCTTAAGAAAAGAATATTATTTGATTAATATTTGTTATTCCGAAAAATTGTTGTATGAAAAAGAAAAACAATAGTGCACTTCTTATTTCACGGATTAAAAAGCTATAAAATAAACGTTGACTGACAAGGAAATCTTTGATTTGTATTGCTTCCCCAGAAAATTTATTGGTTGGAAATTTATTATAAAATTAATCACCAGACATTCTTAACCATACTGACACCCCATCGCGCGCCCATCTTCATGATGTTTGATGAAAATAAGATTTTCGAATAAAGTGTAATGGCATGGTTAGTATTTTGAGGTTTACAAAAGAATTCCTACAATCAACCGTATATGGCACGCCAGCAACAAATACAGGGTGACCCACTGCAAACTGCGGCGGTCGATTACTTGAAAGTAGGCTTTGGAAATATTTAAAAATTTGACATGAAGTCAGTAGAGGACATAGCATTAAAATATTTTTACTGATCTGGCACTTTCAGTTATACCGAAAGTTAATGTTAACTTTTCTATTTTTAATGAACACCCTGTATATTATATATATTTTTTTAGATTCTGTTTAAAATTTTAAATATCTTTTATGTATAATGTATTATACCCAATGCAACTATTTTTACCATTATTTTAAATAATATATCAAAAATGTCATTTCCAGGCCAATACATAATCGTCAATTTGCCCTAAGCATACACGGGGTTGAATCCACTTATATTAAAAATTGCTGTAGTATTTAGTATTGATATTTTCACAACTAATAAATGCAGGGTAATTCAAATAAATGTTTTTTTACTTTACATTTGTTACACCACAAATATCTTGGCACCAATTGAACACTTTTCGAATACAGTCCAAATTGTCTACCAGCAGACATTGTTTTGACATTTTGTTTTTGAATATTTTCTTGATCTTTTCTGTATTTTTTTTCTGTAAAAATAATACAGTAGCGCGAAAATATAATATATAAAGCTCTGGACTAAAGTGTCTTTTTATCCCTCTGCGCATTATATCAGCTTCTTCGGTCGGCCTACACACTTTTCTTCTCAGGATGAAAAACTGCACTTTAGTTCCTTGGTACATAATATAGTATTAAAATTATATTGGCAACAGAGTTGGGTCGAATACTGAAAATCGGTATTCGAATACGAATACCGGAAAAGAAAGTATTCGAATACCGAATATTTGAATACTTGGAAGACAAAAAGTATTCGAATAATCGGTATTCACAAATATCCGCAATCGGTATTTGAATACTGGAAAAAAGATTTGAATACTAGAAAAAGAAAAACTGATGATTCAAAATTTGAAGAGGAAAAAAGAAATGTCCTCACCTCATTTTTTCCTACTTTTTGTTCCCTTTTGGTATTCTACTCGTGACAATTTTGGTATTCGAATACTACTTACACATTCCGGTATTTGAATACTCGGAACGCCGATATTCAAATACTCAAAAAAGTATTCGAATACAGAATCCTGAATACTAACCAACAAAAATATACGAATACCGAATACCAAACACACAAATGTATTCGAATACCGTCAAAATATATTCTGAATACTATTTAGAATACTGAGTATTTGAATACGACTCAACGCTAATTGGCAAAGACCTTTTAATTTAATTATTTCAAGTCAGATCCCCCTTTGCTTAACCTTATCCTAATTAGAATCCAAAATAATGCGATAATACTTTTATAAGGATGTTTATTTCAAAAATTTATAGGATTCGAAATATTGAAAATTTAATATTTAAAACGTCGCGGCGAACAACGATAAAAGTCTAATTGGCATATTTTGTCAGTATTTGCATTTTAATATTTAAAGTCGAATATTGTTAATTTAGATACCAAAAATAAAACAAAACATGTTTACATTTTTTAGAAAACCTATTATTTATTAAAGATATAAGTCTAAAATATAATTTGTTAGGTATTTTAAACTAAAAATCATTATAAAAAAAATTGATTCTGATCCTTTCTGTAAGCGCGTTAAACATGATCAGTCTTATGGTAGGTTTAGATCTGATATTTATTGCATGATATTTATGTCAGACATAAATTCTGGCTAAGGTAATGGTAGGTTTACATCTGACAATCGCTGACATTTATTGCGTGATATTTATGTCAGACAGATATTCTGGCTAATGTAAAAAATAAGAAATTTCTATCGGACATAAATTTTTGACCACAACCACTTGACGATAGCTGAATACATTACGTGTGAAAGACAAAAACCGAAAATAGAATAGAATAGAATAAATTTTTGACCGTTTAAATTAGAATTTCTGTCTGACATAAATTATCATGCAATAGATGTCAGATGTAAACCTACCATTAGGCGGCATGTTGTATCTTTAAATGTTGTTTTTTTCAAGGACTTTAATTTTTTTGGCTTAATTTGCAATAATTGTATTTTTTTGAGTACTAGCTATTTGATGGTGCTATTATTTTATTATTGGCAAAAATGGACTTAGATCGTTATTCGCCGCCACCCTCATTTATCTATTATAAAACTCCTGTTAAGCACCTGGTTTACATTAAAGCAAAGAAGATACAAAATAAAATTAACGTTTTCTTAGTAGGACACCCTATTTCTTGGTTAGTTTTTCAAAATGTCATCTTTTCGACACTTTTTCTATAAATAACATCATATTTAATATCAGTAACAAAATTAAGATAAATATTTGTTTCAGTTTACTTATTAAAAGTAATACAGACGCTAGAATTTTCCAAATATTATTTTTGTGTGTGTGTTGTTTTAATGCCCATCACTAGAAGTTAATTATGTTAATATTAATGTGTCATTAAATTTAAAATTTGACAGTTTGCGGATAAATATAATAGAAATTAGTGAGAATTTATAATAATAATGAATTTGGATGACTCAGAAATTGACATTATAAAATTTATATGGTTGTAATAAAAAAATTGTATGTAACAAAGCCATAACTTGTCTTGTTTTACTTATTAAAGATTCAAGAACGCGCTTTTTACATGTTACAAAATTAATTTGAACCTTTAAACATGGTCGAGACAATTAAACAATTATTTATCTTCAATATCTTTAAATTTTGTTTAATCCTAAATTTTGCAACAAAATAAAAAAATTTAGACTTTTATTTTTCGTTGTTATTGCATC
This sequence comes from Listronotus bonariensis, assembly GCA_014170235.1. NCBI lineage: Eukaryota > Metazoa > Arthropoda > Insecta > Coleoptera > Curculionidae > Listronotus > Listronotus bonariensis. Next base: position 13,419 of record JACEGR010004491.1, read on the forward strand.
CTTTAAAATGTGTAAATTGATTGAAATTACTTTGTTTACGGTTAGCGCATAAATTATCAGGAATTATATTTATTATTAAGCTGTAATTTATTTTTTGCAAATGCTTTTATTATTTACATTTGGTTAACAAAACCTAATTACAATATAAAAAGTGTTTAATTATTTTAATGATTTTTCTTTTTTTTTTAATGAAGTAAGCAAATACAGGATTAAATTTATCTTTAATTCTTGACTACTAATATTTGTCTACAGAAAGTTAATAAGTAAATAAAGGGAAGTTTTTTAAAGACCAAAAGAACCCAAAAATTACGAAATACAAAGGTTGTTATTTTGGTAGAGCTGTAAATTACTTTAGTAAGGCAAAACACAAATTTAATACCAGGTACTAAATAAATATAACATGTAATATTTACCCAAAAATATATACTGGGTGTCCCACCACAAACTAGGGCGATCGATTTCTCTAAAAGTAGGTCCATCATATTCAGCGAAAAAATTCGTACATAAGATATGTTCATAATTTCACGCAGAATGTAAAGAGATAATAAAACAGGGTGACTCCTTTAAAATATGAAAGCTGACATTACCTTCTGGTCACAGGCGAAGATTAGGAGATAATGGGGGTGGGGGGGTAATTGCCTCATCCACTAGGAAGGTTGAAAAATGCTTTAGGGTTGTCTCATTTAAAATAACATTAACTTCTGGTCACAGGCGAAGATAAGGAGATAATGGGGGTGGGGGTAATTACCTCACCCACTAGAAAGGTTGAAAAATGTTTTAAAGGTTGTTAGAAATAAAGGTTGTGAAGTAGCCTTTGTACTGTACTGTTTTGGCCGATTTTAAATTTTGCCATACAGAACGAGGTTCAAACATACTTTATCGTGTATACATGATTTTATTACACCCCCCTCAGGAAATGAAATTATCTACGCCACTGCTTTTGATATAGCTGGAACTGCCAGAACTGTCAAAATTTTTTAGTTGTATGTCCCATTGTAAGGTTACTTACAATGTTAGAAAAAAAATTTAAAATTTTCTAGCACCGCAGTTCGTTATGTAAGTTCCTAATATAACGGTTCTAGACTCCAATCCATAGTTTAGTTAAACTATGGATTAGAGTGACTCAAAAAATCAGTTATTTTGCCTTACTTGCCCAAGGTTAGTTTATATTTATAAGGTTGCGACACATTCTCAACTTTTAGGCGGTTCGAGGTCGGGGACGCAAGGAAGGGCACTCCACGGAGAAAAATTGGCAAGACTGGGTAAAATTAAAACTGATGATCAATCCAGTGGCGTCTAGAATTTGCTCATTTCATTTTGCATTGATTTGAAAGTGATGTTTGTTGAAAGATGTAATTCCAAATGTTTTTTATTTAAAGTAAAAGAATTTCCAACTTAATAATGTTGAGGATGTGTCGCAACCTTATAAATATAAACTAACCTCCTATCTTACCGAAAAATAATAATTGATACTTGAGTTTCTACTACTCCTATGGGAAATTAGACACTTTACAAAACAGGTCTGTTATACTTTTTTGATAAATCAAATCATTAATAAGATATTCAAGGTCAAAAAATAAAGACTTGTCTCTATTGTCAATAATTATTTTTAGTAAGTTACAAAATTCAAAACCAAAAAAATCCTAAAATTCTTTAATTATCGACCTTAAATATCTTTTAAATGGTTAGTGTCAGAAGTGAAAATAAAAATAGTCGATTTTTTTGACTGACTCTACTATAAATGTACCTTAAAAAAACATAAAATTTTTTCAATAGTACTTCCAGAAATGATTTTTTTGCGTCTATACTACAATTCAACAGTAGGTAAAGATGGGTCCATATTTAATTCATTCTGAAAGCGATGCCGCCAAGTACACAAAAAATGATAAAGTAAACAAACCTTTTCGAATGCACATAGCCTCGGCAGAGCCTGATTACATATTTTTAGATAAATAATAAAAAATACTTTGCTAAAACCAAGGAAAATAAACTTTTTAATAAGGAGCGCTCGATCCCATTTAAGCCTATGTTCACTCAATTTTGTGACGTAATCTTTTCCCGTAATTCTTTGTTTACATTCGTACTGGAAGCTTTTTTCGCGGTTTTGGTGTTATTTTTTGCGTTTTAGTCATTGGACTTTTATAAATGTTTAGTTTTTACTGTTTATAGATAAATTGAGTAGTTATTAGTACTGCAGTTACAGAGAATTTAAAAACCTGTAAACAGGGGTCACTGACCTTTGTATATTTTTTAAAGGAAATTTACGTTTAAATCGTTATTAAGGGTAAGATACTATGTTTTTATGTTTTTTTAGTGATTTTATTTTATTTTATCCAAGTATTAATTTATTTTGTCAGATAAAATAAATATTATGGCAAAAAGGTGACGTCACAAACATAACCTATATTTTCGGACAAATATAAAAAAATTGAGCGCTCCTTATTAAAAAGTTTATCTTCCTTGGCTAAAACACGTATCACTTACTTACAAAACATTCTCATATTTCGCCTCTGTCCTACTATAAAACCGATGGCACGTGGCGTGGTACTAGAAACTCGTCGGGTTAAATATTTTTGCTGCAATAAATCATTGTTCACAAAAGGGTTTCTTTACTTTATCATTTTTTGTGTACTTGGCTGCATCGCTTTCAGAATGAATTAAATGTGGACCCATCTTTACCACTTTGTTCCTTTTATATTTCTCCCGTATAGGTTATGCAAAAACTCTTACTTACATAAATGTACTTTATTTTCAGTCAAGCGGGGCATTACATTACACAGGTTGCAATGTAATCTATATAGCGGATATGACCCCCTCTATGCCTTTGTCCATTCTTTGGGTCCCTATTGTTTAACTTTTGTACCAAAATAAACGCAAAATGTGTTCTAGTTGTTTAAATGTTTTTTAAACTTTTCGTGCATTATTACCATATTATCGTTTTTGTCTCCTGGAAAGTGTTAAAATTTGTTGGTGATTTTAATATTACTAACTCAATTGTCATTTGTTTCTTTGTGATTTTTTTCAATAGTGACGAAAACAAAATGTTTTAGTTATTACTTAATTTCCAATATGTTAGTCAGTTTCTTTAGTGATTTTTTCTGATACCACTAATTACATTCTTATTTATTTAAACTAAATTTATAAAAGCAAAAAGCTTTTTAGATGCTTAAGATACAGGTGTATGCATATGTGAATGTTTTCAATTCAATTAAATGATAAGTAAGTAATAAGTTTATGTGGTAAATACATTAGATAAATAATATAGATATAACCCCTTGTAAAACAAATCGTTTATAATATTGCATAATACTGATTGACAACGAAATCACTGCCCAAGATATTATTTTCTTGAATAAATAAAGACATCGCTATTAAATTTTAGAGTATGATATAAAGTGTCATCAAATGCCAATATACTGGATATAAGAACATCAGTCATTCACTTCCGGTTTAACCAAAAATGGCGTAACTTTCAATATTGTAAAGAGAACACCCTATATATAGTGTTTTAAAATTTCTAATATAAAACCTGTATTATATTCTATAACAATCTTTGTTGATGGTCTTCGTAAAAATATCGATTGAAAATGTTCAAATGGCTGCACATTATTTAGTTGCATGAAAGAATTAAAGAGTCTATATTATTTTATACCTTAATAAGGTTTGGATTAATTTCTTCATACACAAAAATGTTAGAAAAAATACACACATTAGAAAAATTAAAGAGTATATAGGCCAGTTGAGCCAGAACAAAGCGGAAATCATGCATCATCTTTGTCTAATCGCTACCTGATAGTCTTCGACGCGCGTTAGATCGTTTTTTTACGCATTGCATGTGTACCTTTTTATTTAGCTGAACGCGAGTATGTCTAATTTAATAATTTGTCCAATACAGGGCGTGCCGTTTAAAATTTTGAAGTTATAATATAAAGAAAGTCGATTTTTTAAACACTTCCGCTTAAGAAAGTGGTATTATTATAGCTTCAGAGAAAGAAGCCTTTAAAACTGTTAAAATTAAACACATAAATTTTAAAAAGGATAGGTCATGAATATATGTTTCAGGTTTTATAGTGGAAATTACTATAATGGAAAAACTTCCGGTTAAACCGGAAGTGATGGACAGATGTTATTATATGCAGTATTGGCATCTAATGGCTCATAGCGCTCATAATAAGATTTGAAATTGTTGAATGTTTATACTTCCGATCCTTCTTTTATTTATAATATACCGAGTGTTTCCCACAGGTGATTCCCCCTTACAACATTTGTACCTTTTAAGATAAAAAATGAAATCTAAATCTAATCTAATATATTATATAAAATGCTAATGTACGTTCGTGTGTCCACGATTTTCGCTATCATCCGCAACTCCGATCGACTTCCCGTTGGGGTTACAAATACCCCTTGGTCTCCCATTGTGAGTAAGGGAGTTTGGTCGGGGTGGGTGGAAGTGGGTGGTTGTGGGTGGCAAAAATGTAAAATATGTGTAGTGGCGCCATCTGTTGTCGAGTAGTTGAACTTCATTCAGAACAACGGTTATTTGGGTCTCATATAAACTCCCGAGCGAAGCCGGGAATCATAGCTAGTATATTATATAAAATGCTAATGTACGTTCGTGTGTCCACGATTTTCGCTATCATCCGCAACTCCGATCAACTTCCCGTCGGGGTTACAAATACCCCTTGGTCTCCCATTGTGAGTAAGGGAGTTTGGTCGGGGTGGGTGGAAGTGGGTGGTTGTGGGTGGCAAAATGTAAAATATGTGTAGTGGCGCCATCTGTTGTCGAGTAGTTGAACTTCATTCAGAACAACGGTTATTTGGGTCTCATATAAACTCCCGAGCGAAGCCGGGAATCATAGCTAGTTTGGTATATAATTTGTTAGACATAATTGTGGTTTAATTTACTTTGTTCCTATAGCTCCGATTTAATCGGAAATGACTCCTACTTTAAAATTTTAAATGGGACCACCGGTATATTTTATCTTATTTCAGTAAAATATTACATTCTGAATACAATGACACCTCACATATCATTTTTTTTTGACATTTCGTCTGTAATATTTTTTTCAAAATTCTAATCCAAAGTTCCATGATTAAGCTAAAATGAGTAGCAGTCATTTCTGGTTAAACCGGAAGTAATAGAAAACAAATAAATAAATTTATCAATCTACAATAATTATGTTATATAACAATAAACCAATTTTCATTTTTCTATAGTAAAAGATAAAAAAGTTATAGGGGGAATCACCTATGAGAAACACGCGGTACAAGTTTTTTACCTACGTCATTAATTAATTCATTCTGTAGGCATTTTTAAATTTAATGTGGAGATAATGGTTTTACCAGAAGTCAAGTATAATTTAAAATAATGTAAATTTAACATTTTGTGGAATAAAAATCATGTGATGTAAATTTCGTAAATTAGGCAATTTGGAAAATAGAACTTGTTTTTGTCACCTTATTTTACCCGTGTCCTAGATAATAATTGTGCAAAAACAAATAACTTACTTTCTCATAAAAACGACCTATGTATAGTCCCTAGCATCTTTAAGTTAGTAGATTCAAAGAAAGTCATGTTTTTTGAACGTTTTTTACCTAATACCAATAGACGGTAAACTAACAAAATATTTGCCAAAGAAAATATAAAGGGTTAAATGTTTGCTTTCCTAATCAACAAAAATTGTCACAAAACTTTTTAATTCCACCAAAAATAGAGGCGTTCATCATATCTACTTACTTAAAAAGGCTTCCTCCTCTTGTACTCCTACGAGCTGTCTTAGGTTAAAAAAAATTGTAAAACTTATTTAAAAAATGCTTTTAGACATACAGGGTAAGTCAGAAGTCTGACAAAGCTCATTTACTCGTAATCCATAAAACTTTTTTAATTTCTTTTTCGTAGGTATATACCTAGGCATAATCCTTATCTATTAAAAATATTTTGATGTATACAGGGTTGCTCACAAAAGTGTGACTGTATAAAGTTACGTTATTTTAAATGGATCACCCTGTATTTTCAATTTTTGTTTAATTTCTCTTTATATTTTAACACTTTTTGTTATAGATTATATGGGGTTAAATCTTTAAATTTAGGAAATATTGTAGTTTCTTTTCAAGGAATGGAAAATTCAGGACATTTTTCATATTGCTACCATTTTCCCAATTTTAATTGTTTTTAAAGTTGCCTTTGCAGGCAATTATCTTTTAGATTATATTTGTACATTTTATAAATAAAATAAATTTTGATTGTACGGATGTCGAGAAAACAGTGGTAAACTAAGGATAAATTAAAACCCACAAAACTTTCTTATTTTAAATGGAACACCCTGTATTTTGTTTTTCATTGGTTCAGGGCTTTTAATACCTATACATTTTCTTAAGGTTGTCTGATGCCTAAGTGAAGTAGTTTTTGCAATATTTTTAATTTTCTCGTTTTTCTAGAAAATATTAGTTTCAAATGGGACACCCTGTATTATCTTTGATTATTGCTTCGGTCCTTTAACTATTTATACATTTCCTTGGAGTTTTCCTATACCTAAGTCAAGTTGTTTTTGCAATATTTTTATTTTATTTTATTTTATTTTAAATAAGTTTTGAAGTTAAATTATGATATCCGTAAAAATTAACCTAAACTGAAAATAAAATTAAAAAAAAAAGAAATAAGAAATAACTAATGATAGTGTTTAAAGTGATTGACTTTAAAAAGATAGAATTTAAAAAAATATAAACTAACTTAAAAGATCTCTAGTGTTAATTTGCTAAAATACAGTAAAAGTTATGGCTATGTATCCAGCAATGCGTAGTCTAGAGATATATCGTGCATCTGAAGGCGACTCAACTGACTCATGCGATCAGTGTTTTTTAAAAGATCGAACGCGATGCGGCGAAGAAGACGGCGTGTTGTGTTTTTAAAAGAAACTACCCTTACAAGAGCCCAAAGAGCTAGAAAACGTTTTGACAAATGCATTGATAGGTGCGCAGCAGTGGATGTTAAGGATGATGGATCAGGAATGTTGTATAGGTAAGTTAACTTTATTGCGTAAAACCGTTTACATAAAAAAAAAGTGTTAAAAATGTAATGTCCCACATCTATTAAACATACTACACACAGCAGCGCTTTAAGTCCGGTTACACATGAGACCACTGATCTCGATGGATTGCCAATGTTATAACCTGCGCGAAACAAAAGTTACATTTCATGGGCGAAAAAACCGGTTTGTGCGCAAGCCAGTTGAGGGTAAACGCACCCGGTTCCAAACAAACTATCCGCATTAAAGGAAAGAATTTGTTGACGGCGTCCTGCGTTTTCTGTTCGAAGTACGGTAGCTAATGAGGGTTACGGTCAGACCGCGGACGAAGGGTACGGGGTGCCGGTGTTTGTATTTTGCCACGGCTTTTAAGTGCGCATGTTCGTCCACCCACTGCGCGAGGTCGTAAAAATCCGAAAAATGCTTCTTGCCACTGCGGATATAAATGTAGGTTATCTATGCATGAGACGTAAAATGCACCCTTTACCCTACGTCTGAAAATAGTTTTTCATTGAAAGTAATGTGACCTAGGCTTTCACATCCAGGCGTGTATGGCATACGTCTCGTGTAACGAGGCTAACATTTCACACGCAGGCGCGTACGGAATAGACGCTTGCACGTGATAAGTTACATTACTTTCAATGCAAACCTGAACGTTCTACGTCTAATGTGTAACAGGAGTCATCTGTGCTTCCCAACTATATGAAGAGCGGGCGAGCGGCGAGCGTCGAGAAAGCGAGCAATTTTTTCAAGAGCTAATGCGTAAATGTTAGTGGCCACACCGACACTTGGTGACGGCAGGAATGAGCATTCCGCTCAGATCGGTCTGAGCGTATTCGCCGAAAGTTCGGTTCGCTTCCAATTCCAGTCCACATCAGCCTGCTCGTTCCATTCGCATTGTGCTCATTCGGGTTCGTGTTTGCCCGCCTAATTGCAATTTTTATCCCGAACCAAAGCTCAGCTCGTGTGGGTTATGCTCATTCGGATTCGATCTCAAGTGTATACGCAGCTAAAGTAGGAAGCTAACGAACGAATGCGTAGGGAGTTCGGTCGTTCGTTTGTGTTCGCTCTAATTTAAATGCATCGTCATATTGCATATTTTTGCTTTGTTCATGTTTTATGTAATCTGGGGCACGATTTTCGATTTGGGGAGTAGAAATTTATTAAGGAGAGGGTTTCTTCCATCTTTTGTTAGATTGCCTGCTATTGATTGAAATAGAAAGGGGCAAACAAAAGCCCCTTTTAGAAATGTCTAGTCACTAAGTCAAAAATCGGGGCCCTGTTGGTTTCATAAAAACTTAGTATCCGGATCAAACAAGGTATTTTTTTCTTCAACAGTTTTTATCCGCTCACCGAAGATGTTTAAGGCCTCAAACACGATACTAAGCGACGAGCAGCTGATTTAAAAAAAAGTAATTTTATTCTCGCATAAAGATCAAAGACAGCGCTCTCACATTTTCCGCTCAACGCTGGCCGCTAACACTGACGCTTAGTATCGTGTCTGAGGCATAGATGACCTACATTTAGATCCGCAATGGCAAGCGTGACAAGAAGCATTTTTCGGATTTTTACGACCTCGCGCAGTAACAAATGGACGGGTGGACGAACATGCGCATTTTAAAGCCGTTGCAAAATACAAACACCGGTACCCCGTACCCTCCGGCCGCGGTCTCTCCGGGACGCTCATTAGCTACCGTACTCCGAACAGAAAACTAGGACGCCGTGGACAAATTCTTTCCGATAATGCGGATAGTCTGTTTGGCGGCAGGCGCGTTCACCCTCGATTTGCTTGCGTACAAACCCGTTTTTTCGCCCATAAAATGTAACTTTTGTTTTGCGCAGGTAATAACATTGGCAATCCATCGAGATCAGTGGTCTGAGGTCTAAGGCATCATAGTTCTCTATATTTCCTCAGATCCCATCAAGCAACTACAACTATCTTTTCTACCCTAGCTGTAGTATTTAATAAAATACATATTATGTATGTATATTAGCCAGTTATGTTAATTAAAAAAGCATAATTAAGCTAAAAATTATTCACTGAATAGAAGATAGGTAGTCTTATCTTTCTATTTTATTATCAATGAAAAATTATCATGTGATTTTTGTCAACAAGAATATTATAATTTTGATCTTGATCCCAATTCAAATATCAACATAAAAAATTGAAAAAGTTGAATCACAATCTTATTCTACTATATTAACTTAACCCGATAATAGTAAAAACTTATACGTAACAGTGTTTTTTGTGCAAAACAAGTATTCTTCGTATGATAAAATAGGTGTTATTTAATAAACTACAAATTACTAAAATTTTGAAATAATTCACCGTAGTGTAAATCCGTTTTGTTATACCAAAGTAAAGAAATATTTTTATTTCTTTAATTACAAAAAGATATGCTTTGCGTTTATACTGAGGTATTATTGGTTTGCTGTGTTTTTTGTCCGGTCGCTAAAAATATATATTAAAATAAAAACGCCATAGTGGTTAATGTTATTATAGATAAGAACAGAAAATCAAAACATTGTGTAGTGTTTAGGACTTAGTTTATATTTTAGGTGTATTCTCAAAAACCTTAGAAGATTACAAATGAAACAAATAAAACTGAGAGAAAATTTGGAAATCAAAACATGGAAAAAAGAAAACAGGATTACTCGCATGTTTAAAATTATAAAAATGCCAAAGTTCAGCCTACTACTGATCAGAGGTAAGTTTATTAGATTTTGTTGTTTATACCAATATTTAAACAAAGATTTAAGAGCATCATCATAACCTGTGGCGGCGCCACCTTTTTTTTAAGTTGGGCGATACCCGGCAGATATATTTGGAGGGTGGGCAGCAAAATGTGCAAGGGCAATATTGAAATTAAACAGATACAGGGCGTTTCGAAATTTAGTTTAAATATTTTAGGAGCTTATTTTTAAGAGAGGTATACCGGTGACAACGAAATTGCTATCCAGCAATTTATTTTCTTCAGTGCAACCATATAGTTTTCAAATTTAGGGACGTTATATTGTATCATCGGATGCCAATTTTGGATATAATAGCATCTGTGTATTGCTTCCGGTTTAACCGGAAGTGATATAAACTTTGATATTTTAAATGGAATGCCCTGTATATTTTTAGAATTTAAATTCTACAGAGGTCATTCCTAATATAAAATCTTAGATATATTTATAACCTAACTCTTTTGGTTTGGGAGAAAATGGCGTTTGAAAATGTACAAACGACAGCACATTATGCAGTGTTACGGGAAAACAAATGAACATCGCAAAAATTTAAAATGATTAAATACTTCTTTTAAAAGACTCTACCTTTAGAGACCATTATAATACTACTTCCTGTTTAACATTTTGACTGGATATTTTACTTAGCGCAACATACTGTTAATTTTTAAAATTGCGACAATAGATTCCAACCAAAAATCATTATATTTTAAATATTATGCAAATAATAAGAAAATATTTTATTGGGAGTTAAAGTGTTTGTCAAAAAAGACCACTAAAAATAAAAACAGCATTGGGTTTAATCAAAATTTAAATGGTTAAACAAACAATTAGGTAACAACGGAAAATATGATTTTTACCAATAGCAACCAAATTATGTATGTATATACTTATGCCTTTACGGTATATACATATTATGTAGGTAATTGTTTTGTTTTAGTAGGGGAGCCCACGATGCTAATTATTCGAGCGTCATAGAGACCTATTGGGTTGCAAAGCTTAAATGATAACAAGAAAAAATGTTATATATATTGTATACCTTTTTATCGGTGGGGGAATAAGTAGCTAGACTTTTAAATATTTTAAAAAATACTATTATTATTTCGGCTTGTGGACATAAACATCAAAAATACCTGTAAAGTGCTATGCATCATTTTAAAAAGAAAAAAACGTTTTTTAAAAATGTACAAAAAAATTAAATGGCCGCCATAAGAAAAACGAAACTTGATGATGGTATCTTAAAACCGAAACGTCGAAATTAAAATCTGAATAGAGAAATGCATTGCTTTTAAAAAGTTGCCCTACTTATGTTTTTACAGATTCCAAAAATTATTTAAAATAAAAAAACTTCAACACTTTTTCTAAAATGCACATTTTCAGTTTTTAAAAATAACTCAAAAACCAAACAAAATACAATCGTCATCAAAACGGCATTAGATTAACCATTAAATGGCCCACAACTTTCCCCATTTGAACATCTTTCTAACTCTTATAGGTTCCAATATCCCAATACATTCCCTACCAATTTTGAACATACTGTATTAATCTGCCGCGCTGTAGTAAATCCCGAAATCCCCGCTTGGGTTCCCCTACCATTTATTTTTAAAAAGGAATCCACTTGGTATATGTAAATAGTTTTACAGTTTAAAATATTTTTTAAGTATAAATATTTTTCAGGGCTTTTAATGTAAAAGTTTTCTTGTTTGGCGTCCTCTTTTGGCAATAATTTTTTGCATTTTTTTTAATGTTAATCTGACGTTTATTGCTACAATTTGTTTTAACAAGTTTTATCAGCATACTGAAAATAATATTTAGCTTAATTTATTATTTCTAACGTTCTTCTACCTTAGTGTCCACAGGATGGCGCAAGTAGGGAAGGGGGTTGGAGGAGCTTAGCCAACACAAGACTGCGATTATCCCCCTAAAATTTTAAGGCGTTTTAAACGTATCAGTGTTTAGCAGCGCCCCCCCTAAAAACAGGCACCACTGGTTGTCCCACTTTATACAGTATTAAATAATCCAGAATTTGGGATACAATTTTGTTTAAGAAGTTGTTACGCCTGGGTATCCAACTTAATACAATAAAAATCAGTAGTTTTGTTTATTGTTTTTTGAAGATAAGGACCTTTTTTTGCTCTTTAAAAATTTTTTGGCGATATTTAAATTTTACTAAACAAAACAAGGTTAAAACATACTTTATCCATTACCCCCCAGGAAATAAAATTATCTACGCCAGTGCCAACTTCTGGTATGATATCATTTTTTTTATGTTTTACTCTTCCTAATTTGAGTCCAAAGATATATACAAGGTGTCCAGTAACACAACCGACAAACTCTAAGGGGTGATTTTACAATAGAAAATAAGAAAAAAAGTAATATGAACATAGGTCTTAAACGTCTTTGTTTTTAAACTATGGGGTGTTATTTTTTTTTAAATTATCGTTTTTTTATTACAACTTTTTTATCAATTAAGATAATTTAAAAATTAATAAAAGACGTCCCCTATTCATCAGAGGACATTTTTTGACATTAAAAACTTACCAGTGTCGTCCATAAAGTAAAGTAAGGGGTTTAGAGTAAATATTTGTTTAAGAAAAAACTAGTACGCAACTGCATTTTTCTAAAATTAAAATGTTTTTCTGAATCGTTTAGTTTAGAACAAATTTGATCTCTTGACTTTTTTTTGTTTGATGTACGGTTCTGGCGTAAAGAAATAGAAACCGTTTTTTGTCATGGTCAAATCCTTATCTAATTAAAGAATATTAACAACGGTATTTTTACTAACAAATTTAATATAAGCAATACGAAATGACCATGCCAAAAATGTTTTTTTTTAATGCAAAAACCGTTCATCAAACAAAAAAAGTCAAGGGATCAAATTTGTTTTAAACCAACCGGGGATTCAAAAGTACCATTTTTTTATTAAAAATATTTACCCTAAGCCCATATGGACAACACTGGTAATTTTTTTCTGGTACGTCAAAAATTGTCTTCTGATGCATAGAAAAGGTCTATTTTTTTTTTTAATTATCCTAATTGGTAAAAGTTATAATAAAAAAACATAGTTTTTTAAATTTTAAACACCCCGGAATTCAGAAACTAAGACGTTTAGGACATAATATGTTAATATAAAGTTTTTTCTTATTTTTTTTTGTAAAAATCACCCTTTAAAGTTTGTCGGTTGAGTTTCTGGACACCCTGTATATTTAGGTACCCAAAATAACAAATAAAATAACGGATAATACTACTAAACTCATTTAAATTCTGTAGTCCACGCGACCTTAGATTTACATTGATTACGTGATTATTGTTCGATTTTATACAAGTAGAGGAAACGATATAGAATTTTTATTATAGGTAAAACGAAGTGCACTTTTATATATGGCAAACCCTCGTACCAAGGTAAAAAATAATAAGCTAATCTTAATTTATTCAAATAAATATAATTGCCAAATTTTGTGTTTTTTACTTTGAATGTAAAGGTTTAGTCCCAAAGCTAGTGAACCCTTCGAGTAACCTTAAACCTTAAACCTACGAAAATCATCACCTGGCAGGCATCAGCCGTGCACATCATCACCCATATTTTTGAATGTTTAAAAATAATTAAAAATAAAAACTTGGGGCTGTAAGCTTAAAATTTTTCTAGGATTTAGTTCATTCATAGTAATGTTTGAAAAAAATTGACAGACATTTTCGATGAGCACAAGTACCTGCCAGGCGAACTGAGAGGTGTGGCTGATTTGGATGGACATATTTCCAAAACTAATAAAGTAATAAATATAATACAGGGAGCACTTTTTTTTAATAAGGCAGCCTGTATATTATATTACCATTAAAAAGATTTTAAAAAGAGCTTTAAGAAAATACCACATTAGGTCCATCTAGCTTAATTAGTTTTGAAAATATGGTTATTCAAAACCACAGCCACACCGTACAGTTCGCTTGGCAGGCACTTGTGCTCACCGAAAACGCCTGTCAATTTTTTTTAAACTTTACTATGAATAAACCAAACCCTAGAAAATTTCAAGCTTACAGCTCCAAGTTTTTTATTTTTTATTTTTTTTTAACTTTCAAAAATATACAGGGTGATAATGTGAACGGCTGATGCCTGTCAGGTGATGATTTTCGTACTTAGCATGCTATGACTCATCACTATACAAATTTTCAGCCTTACGGGTCTAACGTTACTCAAAGGGTTTACTAGCACTTCTACTAGTTGTGAGTGAGATTAATTAAACAACAAAAAAATTCATTGTATTCCGCTGTACGTAAGATTTGACTCGATGACAAATTGTTTTAAATAATTCAAGATTTGCATATAATTTCTTTTTGGAAACCTGGCAGGTAGAGTTTTTAGATTAGTCTTTTCAAAAAGTAGTCTTTCATTTTTACTGTAAAATGTACAGGGGAGCCAATAATTAACCCCCTTAAAATTTACATGGAATTTCCTATAGTCCGCTCGGCGACGCACCACCCGGTATATTCTTACAAATTATAAAAATAAACTGTTTTTTAATATGGAGGAATTATTCCAATACAAATTTTGCATTTTATTTTTGACGTGACAACGTCTTATAATTCGATGAAGCCAGCTACACGCACCAAAAATCATGACTCACGCGGCGTTACCTCGCTTTGAGGCGTTCCAATTAAGGCTTGAAGTGCAAGCGAGAGCGCGGAACGAGCCACAAAGAGACACAATCGGCCTTCGCGTTCGGCAGCGTTCGACATCTGTTTTTCTCCTACTTGAGTGAGCGGTCCGCGTGGACAACTGCTATACAATAATACATTTACATGTTTTTGTCAAGTATGAAGTGCAGTGAAAAGTGAATGGGGTGTCAATTGTTTATAGCAATGATAATTGCGGCGATAAAGGTAATGATTCTTTCGACGTTGTCACGTTCAACTATCGTCAGTAAACCGACTTTGTAGACAACCGATTTTTTTAATATAGGGGATCATAGGCATATTCACTTTGTTATCTTTTCTATACCGGGTGACACAGGATATTATTCCCTTTCTATTCCTTTTTTGGCTTCGATTAGAAAATAATAAGAATTAAACGGTATAATACGAATAAAAGCATAAATGCCGTATTAACCATTAGGCTGACTAGTCTGCAGCCTAGGGGCCATGAAAAAATAGGCGCCAGACAGGGGAGTAATAGGCGCTATACAGGGAGTTTTAAAAAAGTTTAGGGTCAGATGGGGATTTTTGGTGACAAATTTCTCTGTGAATAAGGTGCTTTGGAATGAAATAGGCGCGAAAAGGAGGGAATGACAGGGTCATCAAATTTTGCGTGGCACTCAATATAGGCGCTATGGAGGAAAGGACCTTTTTTTGGTCTTCAAAAATTTTTTGGTGGAAAATAGGCTCTCCGGGAATTCTAGCCTAGGGCGCCTCAAACAGTTAATAAGGCCCTGATAAACTGCCATTTTAAACGGAATCCCTATCAACTTTCAATTATATGGGAGATATCGCGAAATAATTTAAAATAATGGCCTAATTTTTTATCTTGATAACATGAAAGTATTGTGTTTAAACTATCGAGTAATGCCTTAATAGGCGATAGCGATAAATAGATTTCATTACGAAATAAGTTTACCAGTCCCGCCACATAATAGAAATTTAATTTTTTGAATTGAAATTGGTAAGATATATAAAAAAAAATTTAGTAATATATCCATTGAATTTAATAATAAATAAAAACGGTATTTTTACGCCATTTTAATACATTGATATCTCCCAAATGGTGGACTTTTGTTTTGACCCCACGTTTATAAACCAAACTATCCTGTATTTTAAACAAGGAATCACCCTCTAAACTTTTTCGCATTTTTTTAGAAACACCCCGTATAGAAGCTATTTATTGATTCTTCAGATTCATGTCAAATCTTTTGTGTAAATGGATATTATGGGCAAAAGTATCATTTAACTTCGCTTTACATTTACTCGCTTTATCACCCAATATGACTCCGCCTCGCAACTTTCTGAAAGAATTGGAAAAACTTTTATTTAGTTAACCCTTGAAAGTTCCTGCTGTGTTTTCATAACTTAAAACTTTAAACTTCAAAAGCTACCGAAAAACTAAAATAAAATTAAGGGGGCTTCCATAAATTACGTGAGGCGTTCTTTTCTCAATATTTGGACCCCTCCACTGTCTGGTGAGATTTCGTAAGATTAGCTTCAACCCCTTCCCCCACCCTAACACAGATTTCTGACGCGTAAATAGGACGATCTAACCCTACTTACCTTAGTTAAAAAGTGGATGGTTTCGTAGATACAGGATGTCAAAAATGTATTCTGGTTTAAGTTTTAAAAAATAATTTTGTTAATATTGGATTTATTGTTACAATATTCGGCTTAAAGGGGTTTTAGAAGGTGAGAAATAAGAATTTGTTATTAATTTTATAGTTAAATTTAGAGTGCGCCACCCATGGTGTTTTGCACAAATTAAAAACGTAATAACTTTTTTGAACCACTTTGTATGTAACTTTTTTCAAATAATATTATTCATCGACATATTTTACATTAAAAAGGTATACTTGTTAAATGTTGATTTAGGCAGTCGTTTCTGAGATATCTGGATTTTAAAAAATCACTTTTTGTATGACGAGCTCTAAGCTATACAGGTTGTTTTAGAATTAGAAGTAAATCTTTTAGAGTATGAATCCTAACGTGATTTTAAAAGAGAAGTTTATATAAACCTATATCCTAAATGGCTTAACTTTTGAGATACAGAGTGGTAACAAAGCTTACTTTTTTAACTTTACCACTCTGTATCTCAAAAATAAGTCTTTTAGAACCCGTGTTTATTTTTTTTCTTCTTAAAATCACATAAGGATTTGCACTGTAAAAGATTAGCATCTAATTCCAAAACACTTCGTATAGCTTAAACCTGACCGTATAGAATTTTTTTTTTTTTTAATCCAGATATCACAAAAACGGTTGCCTAAATCAACTTTTAATCAGGTATAACTTTATTATGTAAAGTCTGTTGTAAAATAGGAATTCTCCTTTAAAAGATACAGAGTGGTTCAAAAAAGTTATTTCATTTTTAATTTCTTTAAGACACCGCAAACATCGCCCCTAAAGTTAACAATCAAGTTGATAACAGATTCTTATTTCTTACCTCCCAAAATCACTTCTAGCTAGATATTTTAAAAATACACCTATTATTACCAAAATTATTTATAAATTTCTCAAACCAGAAATTTTTTTAACACCCTGTATCTCCGAAATCATCCACTTTTGAACTAAGATAAGTTGGTTTAGATCGTCATATTTTAGCCTCAGGAATACGTGGTACCTTTTTTCCCGCACCTTTTAGAGACTCCTGTATAAAATAACCTATTTAGATACCATGTCTCTTAAAGGTACGAAACAAATGCCACCCCAAATTCCTAATGTTAAAATTATTGTCGATCAAACCAAACCTATCTCAGTCCAAAAAATAGGGAAAAGAAAGTGCCAAAATTATTTTTTTTGTCAAAAAATTGGGTTATTGTCCCAATAAACGGCTAGGGATTATTTTTCTTTAAATCCAGATATCTTAAGAATGACTGCTTAAGTCAAGACTTACTACGTAGACCTATTTTGGATAAAAGACGTTAAAGATTAAGAATTTTTATTTACAGTTTAAAGACAAAGTGGTTCAAAGAGATATTTCGGAAACCGCGCAAGAGGCGCACTTTAAATTTTACAACATAATTTAGAGCTAATTTTAATTTTTTACCTCACAAAACCCACCTCTAGCCATTTTTTTTTGCAAATGCACCAATTAATCAAATTATTTATGAAAAACCAAAATTAAACTGACTTTTCGACATCTCTGTATCTTCGAAATTGCAAACTTTACTTCCCTTTTTCATCTGTATTTTAACATTCGGTCCTATTACCTCAAATGTTTTATTTTACCAAAATATTTTTACTTAAAAATGTATATAAAATAGAAAACTTATCAAAAGTTTTGAAATCCATGAAATAGGTGAATTATGAGGCGATATGGGTCAGTAAACACATGTATAAGACTACAGGTGGTCATATCACTTGAAGTGGAACAATAGTACGATGGCCGGGGAACATCATGAGTGACTCATAAACATTAAAAAGTTAAAGCATGTTAGCGTAAACATATAAGGGCATTACAAATAACGTATACGTTAATAATTATTTGCCGGATTTTAAAACAATTATATATTAACAAAAAAAACGCGTTTTTAAACACAATTAAAAATAAATAAAGTAAACAAAACAATTACGAAAGAAAAAATAATTTCAAATACTAATGCAAATTTACTGCTTAAATACGTCAATTACTAAAAGTTTATTAAAACGACGCGATGCTATATCGTTAAACCTATCGATTCGATTTTAAGTGTACAGAGTTTTCATTTATATTTTGTCACCCACTTTTAACTATAACCAACAGGGCCGTATTAACTGTTTGAGGCGCTCTAGGCTAGAATTCCTGAAGCACCTATTTTCCATAAAAAAAAGGTCATTCCCTCCTTTTCACGCCTATTTTCCTATTTCATTCTAAAGCACCTTATTCACAGAGAAATTAGTCACCAAAAATCCCCACTCAACCTAAACTTTTTAAATCCCCCTGTCTAGCGCCCATTACTCCCCTGTCTGGCGACTATTTTTTCATGGCGCCCTAGGCTGTAGCCTAGTCAGCCTAATGGATAATACGACCCTGATAACCAAGGAGGATAGAAAAAACCTTTGTATAAAAGTTTCATACTTTTTCATCTACTATCTTTTGAGCATAAAAAGAGACAAATGAACATCAAAAATTAAGATGGAACACCCTCTATATTATGTCACCATTAAAAGGTCTTTTCAAAAGCTTTACAAAAATACCATATTTGATAAATTATCTATATTTAATAGTTTTCGAAATATGATCACATAAATCTGAAAAATAGTACATACCGGTATGGAAGCCAAACCGTCGATCATAGGCAAATCGTGCACTGAATCCCTTCCACCACTATATATTGCTATGTACTCTCTTAAAATTCACCGCTGTAACGAGCGTGCCGATTTGAGCGGAATGAAATTAGAGGCTCCTGGCTTTCCGTCTTTCGTCGGACGGTGACACGAACAACACACACCCCACCTTGAATATTTCCCAGGCTTCTAGTTCCCTATATGGTCCGTCAGTTCGTTTCCACACCTATATAATTTTTATTATACCTACCTATGGCACTAAGGTGAGACTGTAGATGTAATGGAATTATACCCAGATTTAAATGGCCATATTTCCGAAACTATTAAAGATATATCAAATGTGTAATTTTTGTAAAGCTTTTTAAAGGCCTTTTAATGGCGGCGTGATATACAGGGTAACCCATTTAATAAAAGTTTTCCTCTTGAGTTTTTGATGTTAATTTGTTATTTCTTTTAGGCTTAAAAGATAATAGATAAAAATTATGAAAGTCTTATACAGGGCGCTTTTTTGATTTAGTTAAAAGTAGGGGCAAAATATAAATGAAAACCCTGTACGTGCTATCCCGTCGAGCTATTACGCCGGCTGTCCATGAGAGCGGTTTTCCGCTCGTGGATGATAATTTAGCGTTGTGATTGGCGGAAAAAGCATTTTAAATTTGCACTAACCAATCACAACGCTGAATTTATCATCCGCGAGCGGAAAACCGCTCTGATGGACAGCCAGCTTTACATTCGCTCAACCACAGCCTTCTTAAACATAATATGAGCCGTGAAGTAAGAAAGGCAACGTTGCAAACAACACTGTACAGTAGGAATATTGAAATGAGTTCCTAATAGATTACATGCTAAATATAAATAATTTTTTAAGTGTTTTAAACAAAATATAGGTATTAATTTTTTTAGGATGTTTTAGACAACATATAGGTATAATTTTAAATACTATAGTTGCCCTAAAAAGCAATAATGTGTCTGCAAAACTTATCAGGAACTTTTCTGCCTTATACAAATTTGTTGGTAAGGATTTAAAATTTCAAGTTGTTAGGATTTTTTCTACCACTCTTTATGCATTTTTGCGAACAGACCAATGTAGCTTTTTAAATTTAACTAAACATTTTTTATTTAGTAATATTTGCAATACTTAAAATAAATTGAAAGCATGTGTGTTTAGTTATAAATATAAAAGCCTAATTTGTATTACATAAGATGCACTTTAAAATAACAAACGCTTTAAATTAGGTTTTCCACTATAGTTACCCTAAAACCGCCTTAAGTAAATAACTTTCAGAATATCTTATATAGAATAATATTTTTGGTGAACTTACCAGTAATATTTATGCGCATTAGTTGATATAGTCCTTAGAATATTGCTTGGGGTAAATAATTGTTTTTGGTGCACTTTACACACTATTGATATCAAATTAAACTAATTTTTTAAAAACACACTTAGTTAATTATTTGCCCGTAAAATATGTTTGTCCATTTACCGTATAGGTACTACTTTAACTTTTAATAAAAAACACTTATCCGGTCAATAGCGCACAACCAGGCTTTTCTAATTTCATCGTATTTGGGAAAATTAAATGTTGTTTGATAACCCTCTGTTTTAATATAACTTGGGTAATTCGTTTTGCAGCCCGAAACGCAACACGTTCGTGGCATAATGTACGCCGTACGCACCAACTATACGCGCACATTTAAACGTAAAAACAACGATTGACATATTGGCACTGGTCCTATTTTTAAATATAACAATGAATTACTTATTTTTCTTTATATAATAAATATACGCTACGATTTAACTTTTAAAAACAGAAAAACCTTTTAAGCAATCGTGAAAACTTGTTTCTGTTTACTTCTAAACTTTACTTGACATTGCTACTGTGCTGTGTTGCAAGATTTCCCCCTTGACGGCTCATATGTTTAAGAAGGCTGTGGCTCAACTCAAGGATATGTAGCCTTTATAAAAATTATCTTTTTGGTTAGTAAGCAGTCTTTAAAATGCTTTTAAATTTATTGCCCTTATTATTAACCAAGTTACTAAAGATCAATATATTCTGTAAGGGTCATTACAAATCAGGTTGTGAAGTAGAGTTTGTAAGTTGGAATATTCACCTTTTAATTGCTTTCTGGTAGTAATTTATGCACAAATATGACATGTTTTGAAAGGCGAGGAACATTTTTGCTCTTCAAAATTTTTTTGTCCCATTTTCGACTTTGCCTTACTTCATCCATTGCATTACCCCCTTCCCCTCCCCCAGGAGGAAATGATATTATCTACGCCAGTCTATATAATAGGTATATTATCATTTAACTATTTATTTAAATGTGCATGCTATTAACAATCATTAAGTTTATGAAAATCTCATACCCATACCATATTTGGTAATAAAAATAAGTATGTTCTTTAATCATGTCAATAAAAAGTATATTCTCTCAAAACATTTTAAAGTGATGCGACGCATCTGTTTTTCCGTAAATCGTCATGTAATAAACCAAATGACGACATTTACGATGAGAATTGAGTACTATTATTGGTAGGTACTGCAATTTTGACCTTGCGTTTCCAATCAAAATATGTACTTAATTAAAAATAGACTGTATAAAAATACCGAGTTAATTTTATGCAATGCGAGTAAGGGAATTACACAGCATGCAATGTGTATTTTTAAGGTTTGCATGTTTGTAATTAAATTATTACAATGTTGTTTTTATATTACATATAATTCAACTTTTAAATAAAATACATAATTCTAGTACATGACAACCTTCAGAAATCAAGAGAAAGTGTTGCATTACAAACTAGTCTAATCGAAAAAATCAGCCTACAATTGTCTTAATTAAGCAACCGAACTAAAAATTAAAAATAATTTTCATTAAAAAAATATTTTCACTTCATAGTAAAAAGCGTGGGGTGCTTAATATATTAAATGTTATAATTATTATATTTGCCAATATCTATGATGGAAAAGTTATGAAAAAATAGTAAAATGCACCCCACGCTTTTTACTATGAAGTGAAAATATTTTTTTAATGAAAAATTATTTTTAATTTTTAGTTCGGTTGCATATAAAAGCGTGTTTTTTTAGTTTTTTAAACTATTAATTATTTTTCATTTTTTAGTTCGTTATATTGCACAAAATTCTTAATATAACAGTAAATTAGAACATACTAATTAATTAAGCAGCAAAAAGAAAATAACCAGCCCTCTATGAAATGACAATGGTAGCAAATTTTAAAATTTGCAAAAGATTGCAACTCACTAAAAATTTCTTCATTAAGTAGCAAAGTTTCAAATTTTGCCAACAGATGGCACTCCAGGAAATGTTTGGACCGTTGTCAACACTTTGCAATCCACTAAAAATTTCTTCCTCATTTAATAGCAAAGTTTGAAATTTTTCCAACAGATGGCATCCTAGGTGTTGTTTTTATAATATAATGGAATTTTTTTCCTGGCGATTAAAAAAGATAAAGGGATACTGTTTGCAGATTATTGCATTGTCATGGGTCCTTAATACGTGTGCAAAGTTTCAAAGAAATCGGAATAGCTGGAAGTTGGTTAAAATTAGGCTCAAAGATTCCAAGTTACATAGGCAGCCAGATGGATAGATTGATAGATAGATAGATAGTTACAACCCAAGTTAATAAAAGTATTTCCTCCTCTTCACCCTTATTTACCCCTCAGTTCATGATGATTTTTCACCTATAAATTAATTAAAAACTAAATATTTTGGCTCAGCGCCACTGTGTGCATCCAGTATTTTTAGAAAAACATTGTTACCAAAATTTTATTGATATTTAAATTTGTAGGGTTTTTGCAAAAACAACCAATGTCATTTATAATCTGGAACCAATGTCAATTTTTCTTTCTTAGTTCACAAAAAAAAAACTTATGTTTATAGAACCTTTAAACATATCTCTATATGAGCAAAATACTGATATATATATATGAACATATTACTAAAAAAATATATCGAGTTAGCCATATAGGTTTGATAAGATTTTTTTTGATTTTTCTGAAAATATTGAAAATTTGACATTGGCTGTTTTTTTTTTTAAAAAACCTTCAATTTTAAGGGTATACGCAATGTATAAAAAGTTGTAAGCTGGATTACTTTTTAATATAAGCCTTCTCAAAAGATTTATCATGAAGGACTTTATTAAAATTTTACAAACAAAAAAACATTTAAATTTTGTTAGACTAGTGATAGTTTCCATTCTAAGGTTATTTACATAAAATACAGTGCATTCCATTTAAAAAGAGCCACACTCCATTATTTGGTTATGTGTACACCTTATAAAAAAATCATGGAATACGCAAATTTTTGTTTTAGGGGTCAAATTTTACCTATTCAAGGTACACACCAACAAAAACGTCAAAAGTTTAAATGAGAAAGGGGTCAAGTGGTACATCATTTAAAAGCTCCTGACGAGTACTTTATAACCCTAGAATATAAAGTCAATATCTTTATTCTGCTACAAAATGGCGGTACTTTCATAAATTACCCAAATACCTGATTGGGATGGCCATATTTCGAAACCAATAAAGTAAGATGTACTTAATGTGGTATTTTCTTAGTGCTTTTTTAAAGATCTTTTAATTAATAATATAATATACAGGGTGCTTTATTAAAAATATATACACACTCGTATTACCATTTAAAAGAGATTTAAGAAAATACCACATTAAGTACATCAAACTTTATTAGTTTTGGAAATACGGCCATCCCAATCAGGTATTTGGGTAATATTTAATAATACCGCCATTTTTGTAGTAGATGAAGATAGACTTTATATTTTAGGGTTATAAAGTACTCGTCAGGAGCTTTAAAATGATGTACCATTTAACCCCTTTCTTTAAATTTTTTGACGTTTGTGTTGGTGGGGGAGGGGATAACCGTAAACAAGTAAATTTTGACACAAAAATGTGTCCCCCTAAAAATAAAAATTGACGTATTTTAGGATTTTTTTATAAGTGTACAAAATGTACAAAATAACCAAATTATTGTGGGGTGGGCTCGTTTTAATTGAAATGCACTGTATATAAAGCCTTTAGTTTCTCTTCTGGTCATCCAGTATAGAATAATCGAAGTAAGACTTCCTATTGGGAAATTTTGATTTTCCTGAAAGTAAGAGGCTGGACGGGCGATGTAAAATCGAATAAAATTTTAAAAGATTTAATAAGGTTTTTCGCTCGATTGGGCTATAACCAGCCAACTTTCCTATTGTTGACCATTATTTTGGCAGATCTCTGGATTACGCAGCGCGACGCCGACGCTAGGTGTATGAACTGCTTTGGCTTGGCGCCGGCAAATCCATCTAGTTTTATTTTAAACCTTGATACAGTTTCTGGAATTCAAATTTGTGTTTTTGTTTATAAGTGATTATGGCTAACATTACTGGATATAAACAAAGGTAAACACATAATAATTATACATCCTTAATTTTTATTATAAAGAAAATGTATACCTGAAAATAAACTATTTTGGAGAGCAGAACTTCTACTATTTAAATGAGTGTTGGCTTTGTGAGAGAGACAAAAGTAATATTTTTAATAAGGAAAATACCTTAAGACGATTAAATATTTAGAAGATCCAAGTACATAATCTAAAAAAAGCAGTTAACATGACATTTTTGAACGCCATTTTCTCAGAAACTAATAAAGATAGGTTTAGCATGTGGTACAAAGTATTCCATTTAAGAGGAAATCTGGCATATTTTTTGACTTTCTCCATATTTTTCAATGAATTCAAGATAGCCAATCGATGTATTTAAGCTCGGGTAATTTGAAAATCGTATTAAAAAGCAATTACTTGAAAAACAAAATAATTACGCCATCAATGTTGTATTTTTTAAATGGAACACCATATTTATAATTATATTTATCTACAGCAGATCTTCTTTCCTTCGTTTCACACTGCTGGAATAAGTCTCTTGAGTTTCTAGGTGAGTCCCAGATCGTTGCTCTTGATATATCCAAAGCTTTTGACCAGGTCTGGCATGCCGCACTTCTTAATAAACTTCCCTCCTATGGTCTTTCAACTAAACTCTGTACTTGGCTCTCTAGTTATCTATCTGATCGTCGTATATCAGTTATTGTGGACGGCCATTCTTCAAGCTTTCACCAAGTAAATGCTGGAGTCCTCAGGGCTCAGTTCTGGCACCAACATTGTTCCTTCTTCACATCAACGACCTTCTCTCGTCCACAACTAATTCCATTCATAGTTTCGCCGACGATAGTACCCTTCACTCCAGTTTTCAGGTTCCTAAACCCATCACTAAACCTGACTTGGAAAACAAACGCAGAGCGATGCAGATATCTCTTTCGCAGGATCTTAATTTAATATTGGATTGGGGCGCCAAAAATCTCGTCCATTTTAATGCATCCAAAACACAATCATGTTCCTTGTCGCGAAAAGAGTCATCAAATACTCATCCTCTACTTATGAGCGGCCAAGTTTTACAGAGCAAAGACACCTTCAATCTTGTGGGCGTCACATTTGAAAGTAACCTTAACTGGCATAAACACATTGTATCTATAGCCACGGCAGCTTCTAAAAAGCTTGGATTTCTCTTTCGAGCCAAAAAGTATTTTTCCCCTTCTAATTTATACACTTTATATGTGTCCCAAATCCGACCTCCCTTGGAATATTGTTCTCATATCTGGGGCATGGCGTCCCCCACAACCCTAAGCATTCTTGATTCTATTCAAAGAAGAGCTATTCGTCTCATTAATGATCCTTCACTTACAGAAAGGCTTCCTCTCTTGCCCATCGTCGGGCTGTGGGGGATTTATCGCTTTTTTATAGGTACTTCCATGGCTTCTGCTCTGAAGAATTGTCCAGTATAGTTCCTCCACTCACGGTTCCCAACAGAGAAACTCGTGGTTCCGCGCGTATGCATCCCTATACGGTCCAACTGGACAGGCCCCGAACTTCCCACTTTGTTCGTTCTTTTATCCCTAGAGTTTCTAGATTGTGGAACCTGCTGCCCGCGGAGGTCTTTTCCTTCCCCCAAATCTTCAAGTATTTAAGTCCCGTGTCAACAAACTCCCTCTTACCTCGCTTAAGACACCCACGGTACGTTAGTATTTAGGCTTTTAGCCTTCGTGGTTTGTCCAAAGATAAAAAATATAATTATATTTTTTATCTTTTCAAGTCATATTTTCGGCTAATATTAAATTTAATTAATTATATCAATACACAATAAAGGTAATACAGTTAAATACCTAATACTTCAAAGTCATTAAAATTTTTACCTATTACTGGATGTTAAAACTAGTGTTTTAAAATAAATTATTCGTTAAAAGAAAAACTACAGATAGTAACGCTATATTACAAGTGTGGAGAAAATGCCAGTAAAGCAAAAAGAAGAAATATTGATAAATTTCAAAGAAATAAAAAAAAAATGACTTTGAAGTTTCAGGTAATCACCTGCATTTCCTGTATTTCATATTAGGATAATTAATTAAATAAGCCAAAAATGTGACCTTTTAAGCGTCAATAACTCAAAAACAGTAAAAGAAAAACATGTAGTACCCTTAATAAAAAGACACTTAGAATTCAAAAATATAATAATAAATATGGTGTTCCATTAAAAAATACAACATTTATGGCGTAAGTCTTTTGTTTTTATGCAATTGTTTTTTTAATACGATTTTTAAATTCTCCGAGCTAAAATATATCGATTGGGTATCTTGAATTTCTTTAAAAATATGGGTTAAGTCAAAAATATGTCATCCTCCTAAATGGAATACCCTGTACATGTATTTGCTTAGGATTGCCTATAAAATAGATTTTTAGAAAGTGTTACATTAAAAACAAAAAGTTTAGACAGGGGCTTTCTAAGGGGGGCCATAGGTCGAGGAAATGTGATGTGTGAGGTTGCAAAAACAAAAATTGTGGCTCCTCCAAAAAACAAATTAAAGGAGGTTTAAATTTTTTGAGGAGCAAAAAAGAAACAAAAAAGGCCTCATTTTTCATTTCCATCATCACTTTGGGGTTGGGGGCATATCATCTTTAAATGACAAAATTGTCCATATACATTAGATATGTATGAAATACAAAGAAATACAAAGATTGTGGCATAAAGAGGGCATGCCCCCTATATGACCGCTCCTGAGTTTAGAACACTTCCGGTCAAACCGAATGTGTAACTTAAAATCTAACACATCAGAAATCTGCATCCGCTCCAACCATATATTTGACACAAAATTTTAAAATTGTGTTACACTCTTAAGAAAATGGCAGGCTTGCTAGTAATTTTGTGGTCACCCGGTACATTAAAGTATTTTGGGAAACCTTGCTTTATATACAGTTATTTATACATATTTTGAAAGATGCGGCTCTTTGAGTGGAGGTACATCGTTAAACTAGATCTGATTCAACCGAACAGATTGAACTTACTTAGAACGTGTTGCCAATTTCGAACGAAACCTTGAAATCGACTAATTAGAACACGTTTATAAATTCCAATCGATCGGTTGAATCGGATTCAGTTTTATGATGTACTTCTACTCTATGACTGGCGAATATTATTTAAGTGTGCATATTTGAGGATTAAGCCCGTTAATAATGAAGTTTTCTGAGACAGAAAACTGAGCACCCCGTTGTCCGGTTTGCTTGTCCCATCGACCATTTGAAAATATCGTTATCGAATAAAGAGTTTGGTTGTGTGGTGTAAAAAACATTATTCTTGTTAACAATAAAATAGTTTACCGTGAAATCCGAACCACGTCCAATGACGCACAAACAGCGTTTGCTACCATTCATTGATGTAGTCAGAATTTTGGTGTGTGGTCCATAGAAAATCATACTGACTACTTCGAAAAAAATGCGGTATTTTACCCAATAATAAGATGAAACTGTTGCCAACAATTATTTACTAATTACTATGTAATATAAATTCTTGTTTTATATTAAGTGCTTATTTAATAAAAAAATGTTAATTAAACAAAAATAAATGTCCTTTGGGGGAGGGCTGCAGCCCGACCGCCATGTCATTTTGAATACTCTTACGTGTAGACTGCTGGTCTTTCTAGACTCATTCGCAGTGGTGTAGGTCACAAGAATAAATATATTATTCTTGTGACCTACATATTTATTCTTGTGGTGTAGGTATTGTGGAGCTAGGCGGAATAGTGCTCCAGGGCCCCCAAGATAAGGGGACCTTTGGAGTTGAGAGGGGCCCTTGGGGCTTAGTACTGAAATTCTAAAAATAAATGAGGTGAAGAATGAAGGTGAAGTCCTTTGCTGTTTTTTTGCTCTCAAAATATTTTAGGGTGGTCAGTATATAAAAATGTTTAAAACTTGTTCTTATTACATAAGAACATTTTTTTTATCATAATTTTTTTCTTAGTGATTTGGTTTAGAATCTTAGTAAAAAATATTTTTATATAGCACGACCTGCGTGGGACACACTGTTTTATTAATAACTATTAATCGGAGAACGATATTTTGTAGATGCTAATAAATTTGATGGTGAAAGTCAACCTTTGGTTCACTAATAAGTGAAACTTTATTGTCTGTTACAGATTTTTTGGAATATTAATCCATTGCCGCTTATACAGGGTAGTGCCTAAGTAATGGGCCTAAAAACTGGATAATTGTGATGTTAAAATACCTATTACGATTTAACTAAACTTACCTCAGTACAAAAGTTGATGTTAACTAAGATACAGGGTTTTAAAGTTCAAAAAATATTTCCAAATTATTTTGTTATTTGATACATTTTGAATAGTATAATAAAACTTGGTATCTAGGGGTTTTCTGAGCTATTTATACCTGATGCTAATTTTTAGGACGGCACCTAAACTACTTTGAATTTCTTTAAAACCTCCCAATTTTTTGTGGTACTCTGTATGTACCATTTTTTAACCGGTACATTCTCCTATGCTTTCTACACAAAAGAGGTATACTTTGTAAAAATGGCTCTGAGCCACCGTTTTCAAGATATTTGCATTTAAGTGGTTTAGTGCAACCAAAAAGTAAATACATTAAATCATTTGTTTATGATAAGGCATATGGGTAATACGCTGTTTTTAAAGACATTTTTGGGTTGCACTTACCTTAATGGCGAATATCTAGAAAACGGTTGCATTGTTGTGTAAAAGCATAGGAGAGTTCAATATTTTACTTGGATGGTACATACGGGGAAGCACAAAAAGTTACGACCTTGTAGAGAAATTGCAAGTTGTGAAGGAGCGTCCTCTATTTAACACCTAAAAATAACACCTGATTTAAATAGCTCATGTCAGAAAACCCCTAGATACTGAGTTTGGTAATTATTTAGTATACGGTTTTCTGGTATTTTAAAGATTTTTTAAAATTTTTACGTACATGTTCTCTATTAGCTGTCCTTAATAATGTTATGAAGGCGCAGTTTAAAATTATTTTTATTTATTTTTTTATTAATAAAAAATTTTTTTTGGCCTTTGTCCACTTTTAATATGGACAATTGGCTACGTTGTATAAATGTTTAATTATAAAAGACGGATTATAAAGTGTGGTCAGGTTAGTTCTGGTTAGTCGACGTTTTTTTTTAATCCTTTAATTACACCAGAGACTAATACACACTTTACGAATCCAGTTTGTGTGAATTCTTTCTTTTATTCACTCATAAATAAATCAAACCTTTCCGATGTTGCCAAATGCTTTCCATATTTAGCATGGATGTTTTTAGTAATTTTTTTCTTACTTTCAGGTTATGAATTAACAATTTTTATATTTATCATATTTTTTATCTTTATACTCAAAAATATGTGGAAAAAATGTAATTTTTACTAATTTTACATGTGATGTTCAGTTTCATTAACTCGTTTTACCAATTTTACCCCGCCCAGCACCCCTTTTCGCTCCCAGTTCCCGTAAGTTTGTTTACTGATATTTTTTTTTAACGGAATATTTTGGATGTGCGCCACTTAAGTTTTATTTAGAAGAGTGTCTAAAATATGTAAGTATCAATAATTTGTTAAAAACCCTTAAAATAGCAGAAAACCGTATATTAAACTGTTACCCTGAGTTTTATTACAATATTCAATCAATATATTATCGCAAATTAAAAAAAATCTTTTGAACTTTGACACCCTGTATCCCAGTTATTATTAACTTTGGTACTAGGGTGGGTTTAGTTGAATAGCAATATTTTAACGTCGAAATTCTTTAGTTCAATTTTGGCCCATTACTTAGGGACTACCCTGTATACATCTCTTAGAAATCTTTTTCTCATGTTTGGTGTGTTTTTCAGTATAGTTAGACCCATATTTATTTCATTCTGAAAGCGATGCCGCCAAGTACAAAAATGATAAAGCATATGTGAACAATGATTTATTGCAGCAAAAAGTTTTCAACCCGACGACTACGCCACGCGTTACAGGTTTTATGGTACGCCAGAGACGAAATAAGAGGATGTTTTTTAAGTACGAGATACGTGTTTTCGCAATATTTTTTTTATCTAAAAATATGTAATCAGGCTCTGTCAGAGGTTTTGTGCTTTCGAAAAGGTTTGTTTACTTTATCATTTTTTGTGTACTTGGCAGCATCGCTTTCAGAATGAAGTAAATATGGTTTTAACTATAATAATATTCATTAGTGATGTATATTAACCTTGGTAAAAAATGTTTCTTTTTTATCTTAAAGTTGTACGTTTATTAAAAAGAATATTGCTCATTATGAGCATGGACTTTAATTCTTCTCTAAATTTTATGTTGTTTTCAATAATTATTTTTTTATGATAACGACTTTATTTAGGGATTATATAATAAGTAATGTATAATAGAATAATAAAGTCATGTCCAAAATTAGCTGCTGATAAGAACCAAAAATGCTATAAATAAACTTTTGGGTTATTATTCTAAAATGCAAAGATAATTTGCTTAACAAATCATAAAACCCAAGAAATTTAGTTTATAACTTTACGAATAAACATTCAATTTAAAGGAAGCTTAAGTACAATAAGATTTTTGTTTGCAAATAATTAAAAACGAAGGATATGACTAACTCGCATATTTCCCCACAAACAGTTTACTTTTAAATGATCTAGTTGGAGCTAAAACGTAATCATTTGAAAATCTGCCATACGTTGGTATTTCCGTACTTTTAAATATATTTTTATAATAAAATGAGAAATCAATGACCCTTTATAGAATCTACTATTTGTTTTTCTGTTCGGTGGAACTGTGGTACAGTGTTTGTTAGCGTGTGTTAAGTTTGTATTCAGTTTGCTTATTTTAAAACAACTGATTTTTTATTTAAAATAATGGATTCGGAAGAAGTATTGTGGAAAGGTTTATACGAGAAACTGCAAAAACAGACTCCTCGGGATTTTGAAAATCTTAGGTAAGTTCTATTTTCTGATTTGATACGAGTAATAGTTTAATGTATTTACATTTGGCACCTAAACGAATATTTCTGACGAAAAAAGTGTACGCCACTGGGTTTCGTGATT
The DNA here is from genome assembly GCA_014170235.1 of Listronotus bonariensis. Lineage (NCBI taxonomy): Eukaryota > Metazoa > Arthropoda > Insecta > Coleoptera > Curculionidae > Listronotus > Listronotus bonariensis. The sequence continues at coordinate 44,567 of JACEGR010004491.1, forward strand.
TTTTGATATTTTGTTTAAACTAGGAATATAAAAGAACGCATTTTAGCTTTCCAAAGCTTTTTGTTTTTTGCTTAATTTTAGAGCAAAAACAAACCCTTATAATTGTATATTGCTGAATCACCCAAAAACATGAGAAACATTTTTGAAAACTTCATTCCGTAAAATTTGTTTATTTATACAAGGTGTTTCCTAACCAAGATACGAAACCCAAGAGGGTTAATATTTATACCTTTTTATGAAAAATAGTTCTAATGAACATACTGTAATGGACAAAATTATATAAACAAACGGAAAAGTTTTTTTGTTTTTTAATAATCATTATTTATTTAATTGCTTTATAAAAATAAAGTCTAGATGTGACATTTATTCAATGTTTATCGTGAAGTAGTGATTTGCACAAAAAATACATTTTTTGTTGAAACAAAAATATATAGACTTTCTAAAAAACACCATTTCTACAGTTTTTATTTTAAAGATGGGTCCATATTTAATTCATTCTGAAAGCGATGCCGCCAAGTACACAAAAAATGATTAAGTAAACAAACCTTTTCGAATGCATAGAGCCTCGGACCGAGCCTGATTACATATTTTTAGATAAATAATAAAAAATACATTACTAAAATACGTATCACCTACTTACAAAACATTCTCATATTTCGCCTCTGGCTTACTATAAAACCGGTGGCACGTGGCGTGGTACTAGAAACTCGTCGGGTTAAATATTTTTTGCTGCAATAAATCATTGTTCACAAAAGGGTTTCTTACTTTTTAAAGAATGGACGTTTTGAAGAGTTCAAAACAAAATGGAAAAATATTGATTTTTGGACATCAATAAACTTCTTAAGTCCATGCCAAGTAGATGCCAGGCGGTGATCGAAAATAATGGTAATGCCACAAAGTATTGGAATGATTGTACCTTAAAAAACAATAAATATTTTAATTTCCTAATGTAGTGCATTAATGATAATTTTTTTAAAAATTTGTCTGTATGTGTTTGTCCTTTAATTTACAATTAAATAATTTTTAATATTTAATGCAATAAGAATATTTAAATATTATTTTAATTTTAAAAATGTTAACTTGTAATTAAAAATATATCCGTATTTGCTTCGTTTCTGAGATGCAGAGCGTTAAATGTGATGATGATGATGATATTTAAATATCTTAAAAACGCTTCAACTGATTTATAAGAACTTTTTTCATAAAAAGACATAAAAAATCACTCCCTTATTTTTTTACCGTAGGTAGAAAACATCCTTGATAATATTACTGGTAGTTAATTTCGTATATGTTGATTTTGTTAGATAATTTAAAATGAATATAAAAAAATATGTTCCATAAAGATTTTTTTCTTATGTTTATTGTGTGGTTTGGGGATATGCAATATGAAGGATTTAATTTTTGTGTTTTTAAAAACGAAGCAAGCTACAAAAAAATATTAAAAGTCTAAAAAAAAACTATTTCATTTGCTTAATTAGCAGCAAATATAAAAATGGCATATAAGTCAGTGGCGTACATTTTTTTAGAAATATTTGTTGAGGTACCATTCGAATTTAAAAATGTAATTAAGTTGGGGCTAAATATATGTCATTGCTATAAATAACACGGCCTCATTTAATTTTATTCGGATAAGAAATGGTTAAGATATTAATTAATTATTAAGTTTTTAAAAATGTTTAACACCTTGTACCTTTAGAACAATGAGTTTCCGGACCTATGTTTTAATTTGATTTTTTTTCATAAAATTAGCTTATAAAGAATATGCCCTTAATTTGTTTTACCGCAAATAGGAATCACTCTGTATAACAAATAATATACACGATAAAATAATAAATAACCAAAATTAACTGCTGATAAAAACCAAAAAAATGCTATAAATAAACTTTTGGTTAGTATTCCAAAATGCAAAGATAATTTGCAGAGATTTTTATGAAGCTTTGTTCGCGGGTCTAGTAATGAACTGATTCTGAACCAGAACCGAACTGGTTTAGAATTGTTTTAAAGCGCTTGTCTAGTTATTAGTTCGGAATTTTTATTTACCGCGAACGATTTTTATACAGCTGAGGATGTATTCTAACCTAGCCTTTTGGTTAGGATTATTCATGGTTAAATTGGATACTATACAAAAAAAAATAAATTCAAACAAAAAGGTAAACTGTTATACTGTCGAAAGCCACTCGAGGCCTGTCTGCGGAAGACGAGGGATTCCCTGCCTCCTCTCGTTTTTAACATAAATATGTGTATTTAACTAAAGATAAAATTCAAACAACAAGAAATGGTTAATTCTTGTAATATTGTCTATATTTTTTAATTCAATCTTTATTTATTTTATTGCATACATACATTCATACGAAATACAATTAAAAATCCTTTGTTTATACGCTCAGAATCACAAAAATATAAAAAAATATTCAACAGGTATATTAACCCGCATAAAAAGTGGCAGAAACGAATAAACTCTAATACAACGGTTTATTTCTGTACCACAAAAACAGAAAACAGCTGACCATGTCGACAATGCGCATGAAATTCCGAATTGAACTTTTAGTTCCAACAAAAATCCCTGGACTGCTAATCAGGTTACGAACCGGTAACGAACTGATTCCATTGTAACCCGCGAACACAGAACTGTTACTAAAAATTCGGGATCTTACTAACCGCGAACACTGCTTTTTCACTGCGCATGCGAACAGTCCCAGAACCGGTTCAGAATCGAACCCGCGAACAAAGCTAATATTTATGTAGTTTAAAGAAAGATTAGACACAATAACTTTTTGTTTGCGAATAATTAAAAATGAGAAATATGACTAATAATTATAATATTTTCCAACAGTTTACTTTTAAATGATCTAGTTGGAGCTAAACCATAATTATTTGAAAATCTGCGATACGTTGGTATTCCCGTAATTTATTTTAATTTCCCATATTAATTTGTAAAAAATTGTTTACGGTTTTATAATTCTGTTGGAGAGTAGAAGTTTTTAGTTTTATGTGAAGTCTTAACGCTTGACAAAGCAATGACCTTTATAGTTTCAATTGTTTGTGTTTATGTTCGGTAGAAGAGTGGTTCTGTGTTATTTTTTTATAGTTTGTATTCACTTTACTTTGTATATTTTGACACAGTTATATTGATTTTTACTTATAATAATGGATCCGGAAAAGGTTTTGTGGAGAGGTTTATCCAAGAAACTGCAAAAACAGACTTCTCAGGATTTTGAAAATCCAAGGTTAGTTTTGTTTTTGATTTGATATTATTTAATTTAGTGCTTTTACATTTTTAAAACTTTGTGGAATTTAATACTTTAATGGCCACTGCAATGGGCATTATTATAGTAATTTCAAATCGTTCTTAATCCTAAAAAAATAATGGTTCTTTCCGTTTTGTAGACAAATCTTTAGAAAAGATAGCTATTACATTTTTTAGTGTTTATTTTTAGAAAAGATAGCTATTATACATTTTTTTAGTGTTTATTTTGTTTTTAGTGTACAGGCTATGAAAGGGTTATCATGGGTTACGAAAGTATTTTCTTTTGTTACAAAAGTTTGCCAATGGCGAAAAAACATTACACGCTTATAGGCTGTTCAGTAGTCCATTCCAAATTCCAATATACATATAATTTTTTTCAGATTTTTTTCTGCATTTAACAGTTTATTTCAGCGGGTAATTTATTTAAATGATTTTAAATGTTCAAAGGTATCCCTTTAATATTCAGTTAAAACTTCATGTCCGAAAATTTTAATAACGTGTTAGTACCGTCGCAAATATCATTAAATTTGATTTCTGTTAATAATCACTTTTTAAAGTTATCGTAAGCGCTATATTTTCTGTAATCAAGATTTTATTTTATTTTATTTATTTTTTTGTTGTTTTTTTAATTATTAATAATTTGGATATGATTATTTTCCGAAGAAAATATAAAGCAGACAACACACTATCGCGGAACGGAACGGAATGGAAGCGAACGGAAATTTTAAAAGCATATAACTAAATGGGAATTTACACACTATCGCGGATCGGAACACCGTTCCGTTCCGCGATAGTGTGCTGTCTGCTTTATAGCATTTACTTACTAGATGATTTTATTTCATTGCCGTGCAGGTTGTTTCACTGCATTTATCAATCAGCTTTGAACACACTTTCACATCATTCTTTATTTTATACTGTAGTATTTTTAACAAAAAAATATTAAATACGGAGTACGTTTTTTTTTACGGTAACCAAGTATACTTTCCTTCACACAGTGTGAATACTTAGTTGACTTTATAAATAAAACCAAAGACAATTATAGTTCCATTGGAGATATTCTCTATATTGGTTAGGCGGATTCATTTATTGGATGGTCTTCTTGTTGGGTACACGCCTGGAAAGAATGGGACCGCTTCGGTCCAGGTCCCGGGGTATACGAGCTGACCCTGTTCAGCCCTATTGACCCCTATGAACTGGCCGGTCGCCTGAAACAAAATAAAAGAAAACCCCCAAAAAATTCTAATTAAAAAACGACGTTTCGGTGGTCAAGTTAAAAATTAAGTTAAAAAAATTAACTAATATTTAAATTAAAAATGATTAAAATTTTAGATTTCGAAAGAGATCTTTATGTAATTTAAGCTGCTTAATCTGAATCTGCAATGTATTTGACCAATATTTCAAAAATGGCATAAAACCAACAAAATAAATCAGCCAAAGCCCTTATTTTCATGGCATGATAGCTTGTGCCTGCAACCACGGTACGGTGGGCAAACAAAACCATCTGGCAGAGGCAGATGAGATGAGAGACATTTTTGAAGAACAAAAAATCCTCATTTGTGTACAATTCTAAATATTCAACTCTTATGTTGTTGTGTGTCCCGGTACTTCTAACTTCTAATAGGTACCTATTTCTATCCACCTTCGGGGAATGGTCCCGCTAGTTTTTCAGGGCTACCCCCTGTCGTCGTCACTGGAAAGCTAGGCCGCAGGCGTCGTCATTCAGCGACTACAGCTCTTCGGTTTTCGTAGTGGGAAACTTGGCTGAGATTACGTTCATAAATCATTACAAAGTACACATTTCTTACATTTCTGTTACAAAGCTCCTTCTTAAATGTAATATTTATTACACTGCTTTCTGTCTTACAGCGTTCAAAAATAGTTTGGGAATGTAACTCTGTATTACATTCTTTACTGTGCTCATGAGCGCGGTAACAATTTACCGATTTTGCGCATTTCATATTTATCTCTTAAAAGAATAGGAAACAAACGAATTTTTTTAATTTTTAGATTTAAAAGTTTTTAAAAACAAACAAAAAATATTTTGCTGGTGCTCCTATGGTTGTCAGAACAACTTTGTTTATTTTTAGGCTCTTTTTATTTAGGTATTAATTTTTCTCCACCACCACAAAAGACCTACAAACAGGTTTTTTAAAAATTTATTGCATTAATAAGTTTTGATTTGTTTATAAATTAATTTTTGGTATATTAAAATTGTAATTAATATTAGATTTTAAATAAATAAATAAACATGTTCAATTATTTTTCGTTACGTGCCAGGTTACAAGGGACATTTACATTTCATTTACTGAGTATCGTTCAAAATTGCTTTTACAATGTAATACATTTCAAATGTCATTTTGATTCCATTACAGAGTACAAGGATTACTTTACATTTTATTTATGAACGCACTCCTGCTGAGAAGTATACATCAGTTTTAGGCGTTCAACCAATTATAACCGCGGTAATAATTGGTGATAACTTGGACGTATAATCCATTGTTTAAACGTCAACATAACCGATTGGTAAATACCGTTTTAGAATTGGTTGTTCGCCTAAAATTAATGATATTGTTACAGACTTTCAAAAATGTGTTTAGGTTATAGAATTTTAGAGAGTTAGGATCATTTAATTTAGTTTGTTAATTTATTTAAATAATTTACCTTAATTTTTCCAAGTTCTTTCATCACTTTCGAAGGTTTCCGAAAACGCCCGAATTATCCCTTAATAACTTTTATGCCATCATGTACTATGGAATTTTCACGATATTTCTCGAATATTCTAGATCATTCTTTACTCTTCCACCATACTATAAAAGGGCGACGGGAAACTTCGAGTTAGTCAGTATAAATTCGACTTTTGTGTTGTAAACTTCGAGACATTGACAAGAGTAGATTTTGTCGTTGTTGTAACCATAGTTACGTTCCATTGTTAATAAAGGTATAAAAACGAAGACACGTGTTTTTATACGAGGTGATTTGGAACATTTGGTGTCGGAAGCGGAACAAGGTTACTCAAGGAAGCCCAAGTGGTAAGAAGAGTGAATGCCAGTTGAGACAAGACAATACACCGCCAGTATGGAGGAGATAAGTACGCTAATTAGAAAAATGATGGAAGACATGAAGATCAGTCAAGAATCCCTAAAAGAAGATCTAAAAGCTATGAAGACCAGTCAAGAAAACCTGAAAGAAGACATTAAGATCAGTCAAGAATCCCTGAAAGAAGACATGAAGAGCAGTCAAGAATCCCTGAAAGAAGACCTCAAGAAAGAAATAAAGGCCAATCAAGAGGAAATGAAGAGAAGTCAAGAAGAAATGAAGCGGGAAATTCAAATTAGTCAAGAAGAAACAAGACGACAAATGGAGAAAATTCAAAAAGACATAAAGAAAAGCCAAGAACAAATGAAGCATGAGCTCAAAGAAAAGATGGTAAAGATTCGAGAACACTTAAAGGGAGAATTTCAACAAAGTCAAGATGAAATGAGGCAAGAAATGTTACTCGAACTAAAACTTACAAAGGAAGATGTTAAAGAAGATATGCAAGAAATACAACAGTCGGTTGAAGATAAAGTTTATCAACTTCAAAGCCACATTCAACAAGAAGTACAGCGACAGATCAAAAAAATAGCTAATACTGGTGTCGTTGCAGAAAGTGGTAATTCAACTACTGTTATGAAACCACCAACGTTCGATGGAAAGGTACCGTGGGTTACATACCTTCGACAATTCGAGGCTGCTGCCAACGGCAATAATTGGAGCCCACCAGAAAAGGCTCGAGCTTTGGTACTTGCTCTTCGAGGAGAAGCCATGGAGGTGTTAAGAAACATCCCCGATGAAAAGCAGTCTGACTATGAATCGATTGTCATGTTCCTGGAGATGAGGTACGGCGAAACCCATCTGCAAGAAGTTTATAAGGCGCAGTTACAAGGACGAAGACAAAAGTACAATGAAAGTCTTCAAGAGTACGAAGCGGACATTGTACGTCTAGTTAATTTAACGTATCCATCGTACCCGGAAGAAATTAAGCAAGAATTGGCGGTAGGCAGTTTCATTGAAGGGCTGCGCGATCCGGATATGAATCAAGCATTAAGAATGGCCAGATTGAAGAAAATATCAGAAGCTCTTGCCTACGCGCTTCAGTTCGAAACAGCCAAACAAACGTCTAGGAGTCAGACAAGAATAAGAAGAATACATTTTGTACCAGAAGAAGACAATTCAAATAAAGATTTTGCAAGAGTAATGAAGGAGTTGCAAGAAATTTTCCTTAAGAAGCAAACAGAAGAAGACAACAGTATGACATTTAGAAGAAGAAATACTATCCGCTGTTGGAAGTGTGGTAAAGAGGGGCATCTACAGAGAAATTGTACCAGATTCAATGCCCCTACTAGTAGTCCGGAAAACTCCCAGTAGTCAGCTTCAAGGGGCGAAAGCTGGCTAGGTGCTACCAAGCCCCACCAACAACAACTATTAGAGTATCCCGGCTGCAGAACAATGGCTCCAGCTTAGTAGTACCTGGAAATGTGTGCGGTCGGGACTGCGAAATGGTACTAGACACTGGTTCCACACATACCATCGTGAAGCCGAATATCGTAGCTCATTGTAAAATATTCCGCCCTGAGAAGAATTACACCTTGGAAACTGCGAACGGAGAAGTTATACCAATTCAAGGCATACATGAAGCCAGAATAAGCCTAGGAACGACATCCTTTATACACGTCGTGTTTGTTGCTGACATTATGGACGAAGTTATCCTTGGCCTTGACATTATGGAAAATAAGAAGTTTGTACTTGATCTTCCACAACGGGTACTACGAACAAATAATGAAGAGATCGTAATGAGATTACCACGAAGCAGTGAAGCATCGATTCGAGAAGTTATCCTTACAGAAGATGTCATTCTACCTCCAAACTCAGAAAGCATCATACGAGCAAGGTTCGAAGACTCAGAAGAAGGTGAAATCGTTTTAGTCGAACCAGTAGAAAATTGTCCGTTATACGCTAAAGGAATTCTACCAGCAAGAACTTTGGCGCAAACCAAAGGAAATATGGTATTTGTGAGAATGATGAACCTGAAAGATTTCCCTCAACAGGTCAAAATGGGTGACAAAATCGGTACCTGTCAACCTGCTACTATGATAGTTACCTATCCCTGTACCACACCTGCAGGGGTCTCCACACGTAAACTACCTGATGCTCTACAAGACCTGGTGATTTCATCAAAATCCTTGTTAGACCCAGTCCAGGTATCTATGCTGGAAGAACTATTAAGAAGAAATCAAGATGTTTTCTCTTTATCCGAAAAAGATTTGGGTAAAACCAGTGTAGTGCAACATCGAATAAATACTGGAGACGCATCACCGATAAAACAACCGCCCAGAAGAATTCCTTTAGCCAAGAAAGAAGAAGTTGAAAAGTTACTCGAAAACATGCAAAATCAAGGCATCATAGAACCATCCCAGAGCCCATGGTCATCTCCAGTAGTCCTAGTTAAGAAGAAAGATGGTTCCACCAGATTTTGTGTTGATTTCCGAAGACTGAATGACGTCACGAAGAAGGACAGTTTTCCACTACCAAGAATTGACGATACCCTAGACACACTAACGGGGTCAAAATGGTTTTCCACATTAGACTTAAAAAGTGGTTATTGGCAAGTAGAACTTCATCCGGAAGATAAGGAAAAATCTGCTTTCTCGACCGGGACCGGACTGTGGCAATTTAATGTTATGCCCTTTGGATTATGCAATGCCCCTGCTACATTTGAACGTTTGATGGAGTTAACACTACGGGGACTAACTTGGAAAACATGCTTAGTATACCTTGATGACATAATAATTCTTGGAAAAACATTTGATGACCACCTCAAAAATGTTGAAGAGGTTTTTCAAAAGCTTAGATCCGCCCAGCTGAAGCTTAGCCCAAAGAAATGTCACCTGTTCCAGAAAGAAGTCAAGTACCTGGGGCATATAATTACAGAAGAAGGAGTAAAAACTGATCCAGAGAAGACTGAAGCTATCCAGAACTGGCCTGTACCAAAGAACAAGCATGAAATTAGAAGTTTTCTGGGATTGTGTACCTATTACAGACGGTTCATACATGGGTTTGCCGATATTGCAAGACCATTACATCATCTTACGGAAAACAACAACAGCTACGTATGGACTGAAGATTGTCAAGCAGCTTTTATACACCTAAAGAAAGCCCTGTGCAATCCCCCGGTGTTGTCATATCCACAACCAAATCAAACATTTATTGTGGACACTGATGCAAGCAACACTGCTATTGGTGGAATTTTGTCACAGATTCAAGATGGCCAAGAAAAAGTTATAGCCTATTTTAGCAAAGTTCTGTCCAAACCTGAAAGAAATTATTGTGTCACTAGAAAAGAACTTTTAGCTATTGTCAAATCTTTGGAGCATTTTCATAAATACCTGTATGGCCAGAAATTCCACCTAAGAACGGATCATGCATCACTTAAATGGTTGCTTCAGTTCAAGAACCCTGAAGGTCAGATAGCCCGATGGCTGCAACGTATTCAAGAATACGACTTTAAAATCGAACATCGAAAAGGACTGAACCATAAGAATGCTGACGCTTTATCAAGACGACCTTGCCCGGATGATTGTAAACACTGCAGCAGACGAGAAGAACATGAAGATCCTGATGAATTTCACTGCCGAAGAACACGTCTCCAGTGCTCTCAAGAATGGGATCCTAAGATCTTGGCCAAAGAACAACTAGAAGATCCCGATCTTGGAGACATTATCAAACTTAAGACAGAAAATTTGGAAAGACCACCATATCAGAAAATAGCCTCCAAGTCTCCAAGACATAAAGGGTACTGGGCCATATGGGACTCTTTGATTATTAAAGATGGCCTATTACAAAGGGTCTGGGAAAGTTCTGACGGCAAAACCCATAAACATCAGATAATCCTACCAACCAAAAGGATCCCTGAAGTATTGCAAGCCTTGCATAATGGTGTAGGAGGTGGCCATTTCGGAGTTATGAAGACTCTTGAAAAGGTTCGAGAAAGGTTCTACTGGCTTGGAAGCCGTGCAGACGTAAAAGACTGGTGCAGAAGGTGTAAGGACTGCGCTTCCAGCAAGGGACCCAAAACACGAAGCCATGGCAAGATGAAGCAATACAATGTAGGGGCACCTTTTGAAAGAATTGCCATAGACATAGCAGGGCCATTTCCAGTTAGTAAATCAGGGAATCGCTATATCTTGGTAGCGATGGATTACTTCAGTAAATGGCCAGAAGTCTACCCAATCCCAAATCAAGAAGCTATAACTGTTGCCGATGTATTATTTCAACAATGGATTTGTCGCTATGGAGTTCCTAGAGAAATACATTCCGATCAAGGCAGAAACTTTGAGTCCGATCTTTTCAAGAACCTTTGTAATCTCCTGGGAATCCATAAAACAAGAACAACACCTCTTCATCCCCAGTCCGATGGTATGGTAGAGCGGTTTAACAGAACACTTGATAACTACTTGAAAATTAAAGTAAATGACCAACAAAGTGACTGGGATAACTGTATACAGCCGTTTTTATTAGCATACCGCTCCGCAATTCACGAAACTACTGGCGAAACACCTGCTAAAATCATTTTCGGAGCGGAAATATGCCTTCCAGTTGACTTGCTTACAGGACGACCTTCCACCAATGAAGAACCAGCAGAAGACTATGTAAGTCAACTAAGTAAACAGCTACAGAGGATACATGAAGAGGTGCGTACCAAGTTACAAAAAGGAAGTGACCGTATGAAATCCCGCTATGACTTAAAAGCTAACCATCAGGGATTTGTCGTCGGTGAAAAAGTTTGGTTATACAATCCAAGAAGAACCAAGGGGCGTTCACCGAAACTACAGAAGTCATGGGAGGGACCATATAAAGTGGTGACACGGCTTAATGATCTGGTGTACCGTATACAGAAGAGTCCACAGGCAAAGATGAAAGTAGTACATCTAGAAAGGCTAAGCCGTTATCAAGACAGTGAAGATACTTGATCGAGACGATCAAAACTTGGAAGGGGCAATGTTACAGACTTTCAAAAATGTGTTTAGGTTATAGAATTTTAGAGAGTTAGGATCATTTAATTTAGTTTGTTAATTTATTTAAATAAATTACCTTAATTTTTCCAAGTTCTTTCATCACTTTCGAAGGTTTCCGAAAACGCCCGAATTATCCCTTAATAACTTTTATGCCATCATGTACTATGGAATTTTCACGATATTTCTCGAATATTCTAGATCATTCTTTACTCTTCCACCATACTATAAAAGGGCGACGGGAAACTTCGAGTTAAGTCAGTATAAATTCGACTTTTGTGTTGTAAACTTCGAGACATTGACAAGAGTAGATTTTGTCGTTGTTGTAACCATAGTTACGTTCCATTGTTAATAAAGGTATAAAAACGAAGACACGTGTTTTTATACGAGGTGATTTGGAACAATATTCTGAGACATATGTATTATTAACAAAAAATGCAAAAACCAAATATCCTTTCGTAAAATTATAACAAGCAAGATGACATATATTTTGGGTTACGCCACTGTCGTTAATTCGGTAAATGCTTCTTAAGTCTGATCTCACAGAAATTTTTCTTTCCTGGTACCACCTTCACCTTGTTCGTGGTACTCATGACTATTGTGAACCCACGTTTACCATTCAGCATCGCAATATTTAGAACATTTAAACAAGGCCAACTAACTCATTCACTTTGCGTTGCAAAGCATTTATGACATCTCTAAAGATTTAATGTTCTTGTCGATAAAAACAATTCGCGTATGATTCAGAATCTTACCGACAATTCGCGAATTCATAAGAAGGTGTGAAGCTATAGTGTAATTTAGTTAGAACTAAAGTCGTACCGGCAACCCAGTCCTACATAGGTATTCGTATACTTGAAAAATTACTCGACTTTTAATTATTTATTTACATAAATAAATAGTGAGTAACAACGCAAATACATTTAGTGCACTAACATAAAGATCTGTGTTGTTTGTGTTAAAAATAACTGGAATTAAAAAATGGGCGATATGGAGAGTGAAGAATTAATGTGGAAACAAATTTATACCAAGTTAAATTCGCAGAAATCCTTGAGTCAAAATGAAAAAACCGAACATGAAATACGGTGAGTAATAGAATAGTTTAATATTTTACTGAAATCCCAGAGTTTAAAATAGGTAAATTGGTAAAAGTAAAAATAGATGAAAACAATATAAGAAATTTAAAATTATAATGCGGTTGTTATTTTTGTATTTAGTTTTTGGTAATAATATTAACTGGCTCTAGCTGTTTTTAAATTGTCTTTTTACTAAAAAGGTAATTTTCTAGAAACCTGCGGCAACTCCGATTTTAACGAAATTTGGTATACGGGGATTTTTTGGGGCGCTGATCACGAATTTGAAAGATTTTTTGGCGGAAACGTTTCGTTCTCGAGATATTCATCATGAAAGTTCAAATTTGAACTAAGCTTATTTTCACTATATTCCCCCTTCTTATTGCACACGATTCTTGAATTAAAGCCAAAGTGTCACAAAATATTTGATTTTTACCTTTTAAAACCCCGTTTTTTACGTTTTTTACATTATTTTTGCATTAAATTGCGTGGCTTTTCTTTGGTAATGCGGCGACCATACATTCACATAGGGCTTCATGACACACTGGGATTGAAATGATTCAAAGTATAGCTATGCAATTTAATGCAAAAATAATGTAAAATTCGTAAAAAAACCTGGTTTAAAAAGGTAAAAATCAAATATTGTGTGCCACTTTAGCTTTAAATCAAGAATTGTGTGCAAAAAGAAAGGGGAATATTGTAAAAATAGGATAAATTTAAATTTAGTCTGATGATGAATATCTTAAGAACAAAACGTTTCCGCCAAAAACTCTTTCAGATTCGTGATCAGCGTCCCAAAACCCCCGTATACCAAATTTCGTTAAAATCGGAGTTGCCGCAGGTTTCTAGAAAATTACCCTAAAAAATATTAATTTTGTCATTTATATCACTAGTAGCACTGCCCCTCTACAATTGCAATTATAATAATTTTTGGTTTAAATCTGCTCTATTGTTTTCTGTCTTTAATTCTGATATAGGTACATATTGTAAAAGTAGAAATTATCAAATTACATGAAAAATTATTTTAAAAACTTTGCCCGACTTTTCAGTTATACATAAGTATACTTAAAAGGTACATTATTTTAATGGATGATTGTGATTATGATGATATATTTTAAAAAATATATTTGCCAAATAAAAGCAAGCAAAAAAACATATTTACACAGATTGGAATCTTCAGATTTTCGATTTAAATAATTAATTCTTAGAATATTAATCATTGCATGGCAACTAAGAAAAACAATGAATAATTACTACTAGTTTAAAATTTAAAATAAAAACACCGAGAAAACATTTTCTTACACTTCAATTTTTTTTTATTGTTATTTTTATTTTCATTTTCCTTCAAAAAATATTGAATAGTTTTTGGTAAACATATTTAAAATGTTTAGAATATGTTAGTATTAACCTTAATTTTATTATGAGATTTTCACGACAATAAAAATGAGGTCATCAACAAAATAAGATTTTATACGTTAATACCGCGAATGCTGCACAGCAGATCGTTTATTATTAAAGTCATGGTCATCAACAGTTAAGGCTGGTCAGTGTCAAATCACCTTAATAATTTTAATGGTAAAAGATGGCATTTTTGAACGTTTTTATTGAAGACTTGTGTCATCCGTTACTCAGATTTAGTAACAGGAAGGTTTTTTGGGGTGCTGAACACAATTTCGTTTTTAAATCATATCTAATATCTTTAATCTATAGAGTGTTTCACAACTTATCCGACAAACCTTAAAGGCTAATCCTACAATAAAAATAAGAAAATAACTTTATATGAACATATGTATGTCCTAAACTCGGTCCTAAACGTCTTAATTTTTAAAGTAGGGAGTGTTAAACAAATTAGAGGAAAGTGACCAAATATGGAATAGTATTCCTAATATGGAATACCCGCTTTTCTCTTAAACGGAAACTCACACACGCAATTAGAGGATTTTGTCTCTTTTTTTTAATGCCCATATGCGAGGAGAAGTGGTAACATGCCAGTAGAGCAATCTATTTTGTCGCTGTAGCAACGTTTTGTTTTATCACTTTTTCATAACTGTTTAAGGTTAAAAAAATACTACTATACTAAATTGAAAGAGAAGGACCCTTTAAATATTAATCACCCTCAACAATATTTTCGATATATATTTCAAAAAAAAAAAAGTCGATTGTTGCTCCAAGTCTACTGTTTATAGTATTCCATATTTGGGATACCTATTCCATATTTAGCTACCCTTATCATTTTTTAGTTTTTTTAAATCCTAATTAAAATTAATCACTGTAACTAAATTACTACAAAATAAAGGACAAATATATGATTGTTAATAATTACTACAAAAGTGTTTAATTTATAATTTTCATGGAAATTATGTGTAAACAACAAAATAGTATCCCATATTTGGTCACTTTCCTCTATTGTTTTTGTTTTTGTAATACCTTTTACATTAATCCAGATATTAAAAAATGGAAGTCCCCTCCTACACACAAAAAGCCATTTTTTGGTATACAAGAAGAGAAATAGTGAATTTTTACCGGTGTCGTCCCTGAGGGGATTAAGGTAAATATTTTTTAATGCAAAAATGGTACGCTATTACTTTTTTCTAAAATAAAAATACTTTTTAACATTCCCATTAGGTTTGGAACAAATTTGATCTTTTGACTCATTTCTCGGCATGGTCATTTTCCAAGAAACTTATGCGAAACGTGTAAACAGTGATTTAAGCCGGCTGTCCAATTCAGCGTTGTGGTTGGTTAGCGCAAATTTAAAATGCTTTTCCCGCCAATCACAACGCTGAATTATCATCCGCGAGCGGAAAACCGCTCACATGGACACGATTTCTGTACGTCTATTAGTTGAAAATGGTTGAAAGGCAAAAAAACAGAATTGTAAGCATGAAGCCTTGCCATGCGGGGTAGGCATTGTAGTTCCGATTTAAAAATAATGAAATAAAATTGCTTGGAATAATTCAAAGTTACTAAATTAATTAAATTGCGTCAGATGTCTACAACAGATGTCGTAGAAGAAAGAAAAATCACATCATAATTTAAAAAGTAAACCTATTTGATTCAAACCAATGGAAATCCTTGGTGCGCCCCTGCCTATTTCAGCGTACACATGAATTTGTTTACTTTTTTCGCATTTGTAACTTGCACAAAGTAACGTTTCTGCATGGTTTGAATGCAAATAGCAAATAAGCAAAGCCAACGTTGGGAAGCGGGAACGTTTGAACGAGCGGACATTTGCCAAGCCTTGGCATGTCGTCTGTAACCGGCTTAATATCAAGTTCTACAGTAAAAAACCTTCGTTATTCTTTAATTAGATTGGGATTTGCATGTCGAAAAATGGTTTCTATTTATTTACGCGAAAACCGTGCATCAAGTAAAAAAGTCAGGAGATCAAATTTGTTTCAAACATGATGGGAATTTTAAAAAGTATTTTTATATTAGAATAATGCAGTGACGTACTTACCATTTTTTAATTAAAGCATATTTACTTGAAACCTCTCATGGACGACACTGGTAAAAATTAATTTCTTTCTTGTATGCCAAAAATGTCTTCTGATGAATAGGAGGCGTTCCCCAACTTTTTTTTAATTACCTAAATTGGTATAAAAGTTATTACAAAAACAAACAATAATTATTTTAAATTTTTAACACCCCGTAGTTTAAAAATCAAGACGTTTAGAGCATATCTTTATTGGTACGGGAGCTAGCAACGTTTTCGAGAAAGAATATTAGGTCAGTTGATTTTTTGATGATGTTGTTCTCCTTCCTCTTCCTGGTAGACCCTGGGCAGTCTGGCTGGCGGTAGTGGTTGCGTTTATTAGTGCGCATCTTACCTGTATAGGTAAAAATTCTGGATTTTAAAATTATTTTTAAAAGCTTAATTTTCAATGTTTTGCCTTTAGATAGATCCAATAGACATACATTTTTTTATTGCCAGACATTTTTATTGTTGTTAATTGTGTGCCAGACGAAATTTTTTTATTTGTCTAAATGTTTTCTTTTTTTTATCTTTGGACAAACCACGAAGGCCAAAAGCCTAAATACTAACGTACCGTGGGTATCTTAAGCGAGGTAAGAGGGAGTTTGTTGACACAGGACTTAAATACTTGAGGATTTGGGGGAAAGCAAAGACCTCCGCGGGCAGCAGGTTCCACAATCTAGAAACTCTAGGGATAAAGGAACGAACAAAGTGGGAAGTTCGGGGCCTGTCCAGTTGGACCCTAGAGGGATGCATACGCGCGGAACCACGAGTTTCTCTGTTGGGAACCGTGTGTGGAGGAACTATACTGGACAATTCTTTAGAGCAGAAGCCATGGAAGTGCCTATAAAAAAGCGATAAATCCCCACAGCCTGACGATGGGCAAGAGAGGAAGCCTTTCTGTAAGTGAAGGATCAGTAATGAGACGAATAGCTCTTCTTTGAATAGAATCAAGAATGCTTAGGGTTCTGTGGGACGCCATGCCCCAGATATGAGAACAATATTCCAAGGGAGGTCGGATTTGGGACACATATATAGTGTATAAATTTGAAGGGGAGAAATTATTTTTGGCTCGAAAGAGAAATCCAAGCTTTTTGAGGCAGCCGTGGCTATAGATACAATGTGTTTATGCCAGTTAAGGTTACTTTCAAATGTGACGCCCACAAGATTGAAGGTGTCTTTGCTCTGTAAAACTTGGCCGCTCATAAGTAGAGGATGAGTATTTGATGACTACTTTCGCGACAAGGAACATGATTGTGTTTTGGATGCGAAAAGATATCTGCATCGCTCTGCGTTTGTTTTCCAAGTCAGGTTTAGTGATGGGTTTAGGAACCTGAAAACTGGAGTGAAGGGTACTATCGTCAGCGAAACTATAAATGGAATTAGTTGTGGACGAGAGAAGGTCGTTGATGTGAAGAAGGAACAATGTTGGTGCCAGAACTGAGCCCCGAGGGACTCCAGCATTTACTTGGTGAAAGCTTGAAGAATGGCCGTCCACAATAACTGATATTTGACGATCAGATAGATAACTAGAGAGCCAAGTACAGAGTTTAGTTGAAAGACCATAGGAGGGAAGTTTATTAAGAAGTGCGGCATGCCAGACCTGGTCAAAAGCTTTGGATATATCAAGAGCAACGATCTGGGACTCACCTAGAAACTCAAGAGACTTATTCCAGCAGTGTGAAAAGAAGGAAAGAAGATCTGCTGTAGATCTTTTGTGGCGAAATCCATACTGCCTGTCATGCAAAATTTTGTGTTTTTCTAAGTACTTAAGAATTTGTGAATTAATTAATTTTTCCATTCCTTTACAAAGAACTGAGAGAAATGAAATTGGTCTATAGTTAGATGGAAGAGATTTAGATCCTTTCTTTGGAATAGGTTGAACACGTGCAGCTTTCCGCAGCTCTCCGGAAAGACACCTGTGTCGTAAGAAATTCGAAAGAGCCGAGTTAAGATTGGTGCAAGTTCTGGAGCACATTTTTTTAAAACGATTGCTGGTATGCCCTCCAGATCAGACGATTTCTTGGTGTTAAGGGAAGAAAGGATACGCTTAATGTGTTTTACCTTAAAAATAATATTGGGCATTTTATGAGGAACTGGGGTAACCGCTGAAATTGGATGATTTACGGGAGAGTCAAGGGTTGAATTGGCAGCAAATTGTTTAGCAAATAGTTCTGCCTTTCCTTTAGCGGTAGAAATAATTTCATCTTCCAAAGTTAGCGGTGGAAAAGAACTGGTACAAAAATCCTACTTATGTTTTTCGCAAAGGACCAGAAAGATTTGCTGCCATTTGAGCAAGAAAGAACTTTGTTTTTAATATGATTGTCGAAGGAGTCTTTGGCTTCAGAAATTGTTTGATTGTAGTAGTTTTTTGCTTCAATGCTGGCCTGTCGGTTTTCTGGGCTAGGACTAGTAATCAGTTTTTCAGATTCGCGATATCAGCGCCCAAAAAAACGCCATGCAAACTTGAAATAAAATCGTCCATGGTACCAATATGTAAAAGATAACAAAATTATCTAATAGAATAACTGACCGGTGGTACTTATATAATTTTAATTAGTCCTTTGTTACTTTAACTACAGTAAGTAAAGTTAATCCTTTGGTAATCTAAATAATACTGTGATCAGAAAGTAAGGTGAAATGGTATTTAAAATTCTCGGGCATAAAGCTGTTTTTACGGTTTGATAATTTTCTTACATGCAATCTTTTCTTGCTGTAATTTTTTGATCTGCGCATGCGCAGTATTTTTTTAAAATTGGTGCAGTGCACGTGTGCAGATCGAAAAATTGCAGCAAGAAAACTTTCATGCAAGAAATCTTTCAAACTGTAAAAACAGTTTTTAGGAAGGCTGGTAATTTTTTTGCTAGGTTGGTAGGACTGTCTATAACATTTACCAAGCAACTGTTTGTCAAAGAGATTAATTATCTTTGAGTTATACGTGCGTTTTTGTAAACAACCAAAAGTATTTTTTTATTTTTGCAAGGGGTGATTTTGTTGAGCAAAGAACTTGCATCAGATTTTGTTTGCGAAACAAATATTCTTGTGCAGACAAAACATCAAAATGTTGCGGAAAACCTTTGGTGAACTAACTATGGCACAAAAACATAAGTGGTACAATGAGTTTATAATGAGAGTGGCTTTCCAGTGACGCGAACAGAGCGCTCCCGAGTAGCTCAGGAGCATTTCGTTGCTACTTTATGGCGTTCCAGTCACGGAAAGTGTTATGCACCTGAACTATTCCGTTTTTCTGTCCCCTTGCCCCTCATGCACTTCAAACGTGTGCATGCCGCCACTGTTACTGCAAATACTGCATTGGTTTTTCGCGACTTATTTTGGCAAAAACTCGACTCATACGTATCGTTCCGCAACTACTGTATTCGCCTCATTTGGCGTTTTATCGGACAAGGATTACTTTAAAGGGGTTAAATTTGATTTGAAAGAATAAGAATTTACATTTTATTAACAAATTCACCTTACTTTTGATCGATCACAGTAGTATATCGACAACAAAATGTGTCGATCAATCACAGAACTGAAAGAAGTTCTTTAAGAGGTATGTGCGATCAATGATGGTTCAGCTCTAATGTTAATTTTTCTCACTTTTTCTACTTCGTCTGCAACCAGAAATACACACAGCTGACATGGCTCCCTTCAAAAATTCTTTGGTTATTAAATGTAAATGGTGTTTTTATTACTCAATTGTATATTAATTTGTTAGTTTAACGAAGTTAATTAAATAATCCCGCAAATCTCCCCTAGTGACCTTAAAGGTAATTCAATAAATCTCAATACAAATATTTTATTCACTATTTTAGCCTGTTTTGCGCAGAATCATGTTGAATATTGGTTTTAATAAATCTTGTTATTAATGTTGATTAAATTATTTTTAAGTCTTTTCAAGTGATTATATTGTTTCTATCTTTCAAAGTGTCTGTTTTTTTTTATTGTATTATAGTAATTTTACCTTTTTACAATGCTTACACAAGTTTTGTTAAGTAAATCTCCAACAATTGGAATTTTAAGGTTAAGTCAATTTGCCATCAAAAATATGCATAATTATAGTGGACAGGCCTTCGTAAATGGGCAATGGCTATCAGCAAAAAGTGGAAAAACATTCGATGTTTATAATCCAGCAAATGGTAAAATTATTGGTACGGTCCCAGATATGAATGTCACAGATACGCAGATTGCTATTGATTCTGCATTTAAAGCATTTCATACATGGAAAAATACCACTGCTAAAGAAAGATCACAAACTTTAAGAAAGTGGTATAATTTAATGCTTGAAAACCAAAAAGAAATTGCTAAAATTATGACTGCAGAGTCTGGAAAACCTCTCTCCGAAGCTAATGGGGAGGTAGTCTATGGAAACTCATTTGTGGAATGGTTTTCAGAACTATCTCGACAAATTAGAGGTGACATTATTCCTAGTTCAGTTCCATCTAAGAAAATCTTGGTTCATCATCAACCTATTGGTGTTGTGGGACTTATTACGCCTTGGAACTTTCCTCATGCCATGATTGCACGTAAAGCATCTGCTGCATTATCTGTTGGTTGCACTGTTGTCATAAAACCATCAGAAGACACCCCACTTACTGCTGTTGAAATGGTTAAATATGCTGAAAAGGCAGGTTTTCCACCAGGGGTTGTTAACCTTGTAACCACTAGTAAAGAAAATACTGCTGACGTAGGAAAGCTTCTGTGTGAAAATCATTTGGTAGCTGGTATTTCATTTACTGGCTCTACAGCTGTAGGAAGAATTCTTTACAAACAGTGCTCACATGGAATAAAGCGTCTTGGACTTGAACTTGGTGGAAATGCACCATTTATAGTTTTTAATTCTGCCAACCTCGATAATGCAGTTGAAGGGGCACTGACTTCAAAATTCCGTAACTGTGGGCAAGCCTGTGTGGCATCCAATCGTTTTTTAATACAAGAAGAAATTTTTGATGCTTTTGTAGAAAAATTAGTAGCAAAAGTAAAAGCACTTAAAATTGGGGATGGAACACAATGTGGTGTACAGATGGGACCTCTTATAAATGAGGCACAACTTCATAAAGTTACAAATTTTGTAAATGATGCTGTAAGCAAGGGTGCCAAAATAATCACAGGTCAGTATAGATGTTTGTATTTGATATACCTCTATAAGTTGTGGAAAAAATGCTACCACGAGTTCCTAAGACTAAAATATGTAGATCTAAAGCCTGATTTATAGTTTCAGTAACGTAAGACTTAACATTAAGCCGTAAGAAAAATGAACATGTGACAAGTAACCTGATAATTTATAGTGCCAAAAACTTAAGCAGTAAGAATTAAGCCGTAAGACGTAAGAAGTAAGAAATGGTTTATTTTTATTTCTTAAGTCTTAAGACTTACGGCTTAGTTGACATTGGTCGTTTTCGCCGATAATCGGCAGCGTCTTGTTTACATTTTTGGTTATTTATGGGCCATTTTACATTAAATTTTATTTTTGTTGTCGTTGATGTCTTTTGTAAACAGCAAAGAGCCAATCTACCTAAATTATATTTTATAAAATACATTTTTAAAAATGACAACAACAATATTCATAACCCTAAAAACCATAAGGAGATACTTTAAATTAAGGAACTATAAATTGACTTGTCATTAAAGCTTACTTCTTACGTCTTAACGCTTAAGTTTTAAGTCTTAAGTCTTACGTTACTGAAACTATAAATCAGGCTTAACTTGGGTTAGTTTTTATAATGTAAATTAATTACTTATTATTTTTTGAATTGGTAAAATAACCATGCTTTTCCCATTCTTGTAATTAAGGATGTTATTTTTATAGGTGGGAAACCAGCAACACATGTAGGCAAACTCTTCTACGAACCAACTATCTTGGCCGATATTAAAGATAATATGATTGTATATGAAGAGGAAATCTTTGGTCCAGTGATTAGTCTAATAAAATTTAAAACGGAAGAAGAAGCCCTAAACATAGCCAATAATTGTGACGTAGGTCTCGCTGGATACTTTTTCTCAGAAGATGTTTCCCAGATATTCAGAGTTAGTCAAAATATGGAAGTAGGTATGGTGGGCGTCAATGAAGGTTTGATTTCATGTGCTGAAGCACCTTTCGGTGGTATTAAGCAGTCAGGGTTGGGAAGAGAGGGCTCTCATTTGGGGATTGAAGATTATACTTATATTAAATATACTTGCATCGGAAATCTGTCGTAATTTTTTATTTTTAGGAGTTATTTCATTATAAAACATGGTAATTCCAAATATTGGGATTTCTTTTTATTATTGTTATTATTTTTATATAAAAAGTGTTCCTTAATAATAGTGTTAAATATAAGACACTCAACTTTGTCTTCCAAAAAGTCTTCCAAATAATATTAAAAAATAAATGTTAAAATATAACTGTTATATTGAATGTTAATAAAAATTTATTAAATGTATTTATTTGACATTATAAGAAATATATTTGTATGTATAACAAAATAGATACAAACTGGGATATTTTATCACATTGTCTTTCACTATTTAATGACTGGAAAAATCAGGGTTTTACAAAATGTTGTTGAAAAAATATAAGGGCAGATTATACTATTAAAAATATATAACCAATATTCAAATAAACGTGGGTCCGAAAATGCATTGCTTTACAGATACAGGGTGTTAAACTTTTTTTTTAATTGGGCTTTTATTAATATCTTAAATATTCCTTACCAAATTTAATTAAAAGCAGTGTTATTTGTTGCACTAAGAGGCTAATTTTTCTCCTACTTG
Source organism: Listronotus bonariensis (assembly GCA_014170235.1). Lineage (NCBI taxonomy): Eukaryota > Metazoa > Arthropoda > Insecta > Coleoptera > Curculionidae > Listronotus > Listronotus bonariensis. The sequence continues at coordinate 67,166 of JACEGR010004491.1, forward strand.
ATTAAATTTATTTAGTTTAGTGGCGTCTCAAGTGGAACTTAAACAAAATATTCAGACAAAAAAAATTAAACCACTGACTTTTGTGCAAATTTTATGTTTTATTTGGATTAGGCAAGTAAAAATACACCTTTTTTAGCTCCTAAGTTTTTTTTTTTCAATCGTGTTTAGTTTTTTAAGAAAAAAAAGTAAGGTACTTACTTGCATACTCCTGGACTACACAAGAAACATGGGGAAAATTTTCTTTTGGGCATTTTTTTAATATGCATTAATAAAAAATTATAAAACGGTAACGACTAACACTGAATAACATACTATTAACATTTAAACTAGCAAATTTTCTAAAACTAAGTGTTTTAAAATTTTTCCCATATTTATTAGGTGGGCGAGGGGTATGGAATTAGGTAAATTTTATTTTATTTCTTGAAAACCAAGCAAATTACGAAAAAAGTTTAAGAGCTCAAAATAATGTGTTTTTACTTACTTAACGTAAATAATTTATAACACTCACAAAAGTCAGTGAAGTGATGTTAATAATAATAATAAAGTGTTTATTAAATCCCAAAAAAATTACAAAAAAAAATTACCTAGGGACGCCTCTATATAAAAATACACATATCACATCAAATTTGAATGCAGCCAAAATATTACCATTACCAATACTTTACAGAATTTTATGAATGAAGAAGATAAAAATGATTTACATTTTTTTGTCTGAAATATTTGTTAAGGTATCGCTCGAGACGCCACTGGATTGGGTAAATTTAATCAAATTTGATTTTAAGAAGTCTTTTAGGTTTATAAATAAATTAGCCAAATTTAATCAATATTGGATAAGGAAAATTACAAATATTAACAAAAATCCGATATTTTAAATTAATTCTTGGACCCTTGTTTATATAAACTTTTATTTATATTTTTTGATGTAGAATCTACATATTTTTTTTTAACCACGTTCTGTAACACCCTGTATATTTAAAGTAAAGAAATTGTAATTAGCAATGCTTTGAATAGGGTCATTTGTTAGAAGTAATGTTTAAAGTCTTGTCCCACCTATAAAAATAGTATGTAGTTTTTATATATTCAATCTTTTACTTTTGAATTACCAAAACCCCTGTTGTAAATTTATATGTTTGTATAAAAATTGCAAGGCTTGCTTCAATAGATGTGATATCCCAAAAGACTCCTGTATACTATTTTTCTAAAAAATTTAAAGGTTTTTGGAAACTTGACAAATTAAAAAGATCCTGTAAATCTTATGAAAACATCAAAGAAACATACATCAATACATGATGGTTAAAACTCATATTGTTTCCAAATCTAATACCCATGCCCATACCTGTAAAACGTCTTATTGTTAATTTTTTAAAAACTTATAAACAACAGTGTGATTGATAATTCAAGGTAATTTAAAACTTATTTTAAAAATTTAAAAGGATACTGGCCTGCGATTGAAATATTCAATTTTGAGTTAACAACAAGAGTCATACAGTGAGCCAAATAAGTTAAGTTGAATTTGTCTATAAAATATACATACGTACAAAATGATTAAGTAAAGTAACGAGAGAGTAAAAGTAATGCCATTGGAAAAACAAAAAAAAAAACTTAGAAAACTTAGGTCGTCTCTGGTCAAGTTCAAGAATATACAGGGTAAGTTAAAAAAAATAAAGTAGGCTTATTTCTAAAAATATGAACAATATTATGTTAAATAGAAAAGTTATTTAGAATAAAAAGTTATGCAAAAATACCAAGTCAAGACCTGGTTTCAAATTTTTGTTTTTGTCTTTTTAGAATATTTTTAATTAATCCTGTATGATACAAATTTTTATTATATTTATATATTTTTTTTAAGTAGTTACAACTAATTGATTTTTTATAAAATTTATTCAAATGGGAGCAAATTTTAACTAGACCTATATTTTTGATTTAACCGCTAACTTTAAGTTTGTTGAAAGGATATTTAATAGTACCTACCCTATATAATATAGAATTTCAAAAATATAATTTAGAATAAGGCAAATATGTTATAAATAATAATGTGCATGTAAAAAATCAAAATAAAATAAACAAAATTTAATAGGAGGACATGACTTGGTATTTAGCATAACTTTTGATTCTAACTAACTTTTATTATTTTTTATTTTTTTATTTTTTTTTTTTTTTTTTTTTTGAATGAGCGGTACTTTACTTTTAAGCAGTTTTTAATTCTCCTAAGCTACTCTGGGTATTCTTAAACTCTAAATAAAACTAACTAGTGAGATCATACACCAACTTTTATAAAAAAATTAACACCTTCTGACAAATTTCAGATAAAAAAATCCAATTTGTTGCACACTTAAGGCCGGCCGCAAACAATCTACTTTTAATCGGACGATCTGACAGATTATCCCAAGGTTAAGTAATTTATGACATGTTTGACGTAACGTTCGATCCAAAATCGGATCATATACGCATACGTCGCCTTCATAAAAACCTATGATCGTTCGACCATAAGATAATCGTATTCGAGAATCGTGTCCGATTCTACCGATCGTACTCTTAATCGGACGATCTGACAGATTATTGGAAAGTTAACTGATTTATGGCATGTTTAACGTGACGTCCGATCCAAAATCGGATCAGATACGCATACGACGCCATCATAAAAACCTATGATTGTTCGACCATAAGATAATCGTATCCGAGAATCGTGTCCAATTCTACCGATACTACTCTTAATCGGACGATCTGACAGATTATCGGAAAGTTAACTGATTAATGGCATGGATAGGAAGTAAGCGTCGCTGTCATAAAAACCAATGATCATTCGACTTTTAGGTAAACGTGTCCGACAGTCCGATTAAAAAGTAGGAGGTGTGCGGCTGGCCTAAAAAGGCGGATGTGTGCGGTTGGCCTAATGGGTTAACAAAATGTAGTTTGGTCCATTAGTACCACGGATTTAACTGTATTTAGACTCTTGATTCACCTCGCATTACTTTAGTAATTTATTTCTTTAAACCATTTTTTTAAAACAATTTATCTAATTGCAAAAGTTCGCAACAAAGAACTAAAATTATTAAACAATTTTGTTAGACCTTGGTTAATGGATAAAAAACTAATTGTTTTATTTATTACAGAATACAGCAAGTCGATGGAGGTTTCTTTGAGAAATTTGGTTCGCTATTTCGCGAGCAGGCGGAGATGGCAGAGACGCAAGAACAAGTGGAAAAAGAAAGGGTTGCGGAGGCCGCCGCACAGATAGTACCAAAGGTAAGCTAACTATAAGATCTGAATAAAAAAATAAAGTGGTTTTAGTGTTCTGATTAGCCGGTATATGGTTGTTGGGCTACAGATTTTGAAAGAAAAAATCGAATTTTCCAAATTTACATAAAAAAACTTCCTTTAATATAACAGCTAATTAGTTCGTAGAAAAACTGTGCATATTTTGTTTTTAAAACATAAAATCACTAACCTCGTTAATGACTGACACCTACAATTTGATATCTGATGGTTTCCCTTTAGATTTTGGAACAAACAGAACTTTTTCGAAAAATGTTTTTTTAGTAAAATTAATAATAAAACAGTTTCTCATAGGCCGCCAACGTATATTTTTTTACCAAAGAACAAATTGTGGTGTTAAAAGTAAACATTTTGGTAAAAAGACTGGGTTTTTTAAGGTAATAAATTGTTTCCAGTTACAGACATTACTTATACAATGTGTCCAAAAAGTCTAGAAGCTCAAATATCTCAAAGAATTTTGAACCAAACTGGACAAAATTCGGTACTTCAGGGTAAAAGTATATTCTGTTTTGAAGAAATTTAAAGTTTTTAAATTTAAATGAGATCCAGGGGCGTCGCAAGCCGATGGCCCAGAGGAGGGCAAGTTGATATGGAGAATGAGAAAAGTATGAATTGTAGGAAAAATCGAGAGCACATGTAGATTTCACTTGTAGTATGGGTTTTACATATACGGCGTACGCTGTATTAAGTGTTTTAGTGATTATCATCATGAATTCCGTTAAATATCTGCAATGAAGGAAAATGTACAAAGTCGGTTTTGTTGTGCCTGCAGCTCAGGGCCTAAATAAGAAAGAATTTACGTTTTGTGGTTTTATAAAATTACTCGGAACGCTGACTGTTAACCAACTAGATACTCATTTTTATTAGCTAATTGGCCGTATTGCAACGTTGAATTGCTTAATCTGAATCCAATATAAAGTACATTGAAAAATAAAACTGACAACTGTCAGCCAGGGACAAAACGTTGGATCTCAAATCGAAAAACGCCGTTATATAACTAAGCGAAAGTAATAATGTAAATATTTCATTTGTTTTAAACTAGCTATTTAAAAAAGATGCTGGTAGATCACTTTTTTGTTGTTTCTATTATTTTCATATGAACCTAAATTGATTGACTTTGCGGCTATTATATCTATTAAGAATCAGATATCGTAACTAGTTACCGAATTTTTGCGATTTTAAAACCGATTCAAAGTCCCCAATTATAATACTAGTAAGGCGGAAAAACGAAAGCTAGACGCAGCAACTGTTTAGATTTGTTGCAAAGGAATTGGTGATTTCATTCGAGCTTCGTACGTACGAGAATAATCGATCAAGCAAGCCAAGAAAAAGAATTGTGACTTTGGTTGCTTTTTATGGTCTAACTTTTTTAAATTTCATTTCTAGGGGGGTAGCTGCCTCTTTCTGCCCCCCTTGACAACGCCTCTTTTTTTTATTTTTTTTTCGCATTTTCGGGGTCATCCCATCCAGGCCCGACGACCGCCCTCCCAGGTGGTGCACTGCAGCCTGAAGGCTTATTGTACCTTGACCCCTACTCCTTCCCATTCACACACCATTCATTCCATAACTTGGATGGTTGTTGCTCGGTCCGTTTGTTCACCCCCGAGCAGAACACCGCGTGCCGTTGCCCAAAACCGACAACGCCGGTCACCCATCCAAGTTATGGCGCGCACTTCACTGCTTAACTCCGGAGATCGACGCTGCCGATACAACCGGAGCAGCCACAAGCGCGCCTCGGCAACGCCCTTGATGAGATACTTATTTTTTATTATATTATTGGGTTCCCGCTGTTTTTCGCTATACGATGGTATGAAAGTCCATTTTTCCAGTATTAATAGCAGAGAAAATGTTTAATTTAGTAAAAATAATAGGTGTTAAGGGCATAGGTATTACCCTTTATACTTTGCAAATTTTAACTGGTGGCTTGACAGTTCCGACAGAAATCGAATTCCTAGATAAAATAAACCTATTATTATTATTATTATAATTACACTAAATGTTGATTTTTATTTTAACGGAGTCATTTTGAAATTCAAAAACTCAAATTGAACCAGTTTGAAAGTTGCAAGGTATAACTGGTAGGTAATATGATCTAGGCAGCTTACACCTATCATTTTTCTAAATTGAACATCTTTTCTGCTATCATTATTTATACATTGTATATTTATATAACGGGTAGAATCCAATTGTAAAATAAAGAAATAGACATCTTATTAAAATTAATAACTTTGAATTGATTTCTGCGAAACTGAAAATCTGGCAATGTCGCCGATTTTAACACAGAATTCAGAGTATGGTTTTACTCTGGAGTACCGAATTTCGTCCAATTTGGTTTAAAACTCTCCGAGGTATTTAAGCGTTTTCATACTTTGCGGACACACTGTATGTTAATTACCATCACAGCAAGTAAGGAACAAACTACAACATAATTTTTTTATATTTTACTATTGCTTTTATTATTCTAGTTGTTAATTTTTCTTATTATAATTATTTTTATTTTCAATTTAGAAAGAAGAGGAAGAAGAGGAAAATGAAGAACCTACTACGCCTCTTTCAACGACAGAGAGTGAATCCGAGGATAGTATGACTGTGGGCGCTTACACTGAGGAAGATAAAGAAAGAGACAAGGCTGAGTTTTTAGCGGCTGCATTTAATGTAAGTTTACAGTTTTAAATTATAGGCTTATTTATTATTGGCACAATATATGTAAAGGGTGTCCCAACTCTATTTGTACAGGAAATAACTTTGCCCCTGTAAAGGTTTTTTTGCTTGGGATTGTAGAATACAGGGTAAACGGTAAGGGATACAAAAAAACTAAGGTATAGATGGGTCCACATTTAATTCATTCTGAAAGCAATACCGCAAAGTACACAAAAAATGATAAAGTAAACAAACCTTTTCGAATGCACATAGCCTCGGACAGAGCCTGATTACATATTTTTAGATAAATAATTAAAAAAACATTGCTAAAACACGTATCACCTACTTAAAAACATTCTCTTATTTCGCCTCTGTCCTACTATAAAACCGGTGGCACGTGGCGTGGTACTAGAAACTCGTCGGGTTAAATATTTTTTGCTGCAATAAATCATTGTTCACAAAAGGGTTTCTTTACTTTATTATTTTTTGTGTACTTGGCGGCATCGCTTTCAGAATGAATTAAATGTGGACCCATCTTTTTATGTCCCATTCTCTTTTTTAGTGTTTAGTTTAATGGCGCAATCTAATCCTCGCTAGATTGATTGGTTAAGAAAATACGGGGTTATTCTCATAATTCATTGATTTTTATTATGTCTTATTACTCAGATAATAATGGGGATAAAAACAAACTTTGAATACAAAAGTTTTATAACTTTTTACGTGGAATCCAATGGCGTACCACTTCGCCCATAGGTTAATGCGGCCCCTAGTGATACTGGCATTGTCCATATCTTCAAATACTGTGGCGATATTTAAATAGCGCTTTAAGCTTCCGGCAAACAGCGAGCGCGACGTGACAGCAGCGGGACATCAGCGTGTCAATATCATACGAAAACACGTACGTGTTACGCCGGGCGGAGGGCGACGTGATGCTAGGCAAGGATTCGATGTATTAAAACCATAGATAACCTACATTTAGATCCGCAGTGGCATAAAGCATTTTTCGGATTTTTACGACCGCGCGCAGTGGGTCGACGAACATGCGCAGCTTAAAGCCTTGGCAAAATACAAACACCGGCACCCCAGCACCCTTCGTCCGCAGTCTGACCGTAACGCTCATTAGCTACCGTACTTCGAACAGAAAACCAGGACTCGGTCAACAACTTCTTTCCTATAATGCGAATAGTTTGTTTGGGTCCGGGTGCGTTTACCCTCAACTGGCTTGCGTACAAACCGGTTTTTTCGCCCATGAAATGTAACTTTGTTTCGCGCAGATTATAACATTGGCAATCCATCGAGATCAGTGATTAAACACGTCCATTCCGCGCCGTTGCGCTAGCTGTTTACCGGAAGTTTTAAATAAATAACGTACGGTAATCAAATTTCCCATATCTCACTACTAAAAAGTATACGACCTGCGTAAAGTTAAACAATAACATACATACGATTTACTTTATTTGCTTTTTGGCATTAAAATAACAAAACTTTTCATAAAATATTACAAGATAAATTTTAATTAGGCCTAAAATGTATACATATATATTATAAATTTTTAGTGCTTGTTTATCTACGCGTCACTACAAGGATAAATGCCTATTTGAAGATTATATAAACTTCCTACAGAGCCGTCTAGGTGTGAGCTTTATTAAAGACATCTGTCGACAAGTAAAATTAAATAGTTTTAAAGTAAGAGCATTCCAATTGGCAATCTGGTCCATAAAGCATAAAAAAATAATCTTGATAAAATTAGACTTTATGACCTAATTTCGTAAATTTTTGCAACTTTCATCCTTGTTTTATTTTTCTTTTTTGTGTTTTTTTAATTTAATTTTGAGTGGGTTTACATTGATAATTCCTAAAAAACCTGTAAAAATATAGTAGGTATACATTGGGTACTCTATTACAAGTTATTTATTGATCTGAATTTGAAAAGCCACCTGTGGCTTACCTACCATAGAATAACCTACTATGGGGCTAGGCAGGGCGGTGCCCCGGGGCCCCCAAGCTTAGGGGGCTCCTTGGAGTTGAGAGGGGCCCGGGCTTAGTACTGAAAAACTGAAAATAAGTGCGGTGAAGCCTTTTTTGCTCTCGTATTATTTTGGGGGTGGTCAGTAAGTAAAACATCTTGTTTTTATTACATGGGGACCTTTATTTCCGGGGCCCTACTTTACGTTTTTGCCCCAGGGCCCCTGCTGACTGAGCAATGGAAGTTTAATTAGGGAATTAAAAAAAAGATTTAACTAACCTGAACTAACCATGACCCCCACCAATACTCTGTCTTCGGTTTTTTATCTTATGTCTGTCAAAAACTTATAAATCGATCGCACGGGGCTGCAATAAATCGAGTCACACAGGGCTGCTACTATATGCTTGTGCCCGCGACGTCGCGGCGTTCGCTCCGACGCGGGCACAAGCACAGATAAAAATAGTATATTTCCTAACTAGTGCTGAAAGTGCCACTTTTCCGCACGCGACTTCAGTTGACCGAACGACGCGTAGCGGAGTTCGGCCAAGCAGTCAAGTGCGGAAAAGGCACTTTCGGCACGTGTTAGGAACGCTATTTTTCTACGAGTGTGTGAAAAAGTCAAACTAAACAACCATTTGATAATATTTATTTTTACCATTACTGCTTATTATTATTAACAACATTATTCGTAAAAGAACAGTTGGTAGCATTTTGCAAATGAATTGCAGAGGCAAGTTGTTGTGGGTAAGTTGCGGAGGTGCAATTGAACCGGTCGTCGTTACAGGTAACAGAGACACATTGTCGCTTGCTAGAAGACGGTACAATGGGCCTTGAGTGCGTTTTGCTGTGTTCAAAGGTAGATTAATTTTGGGATAATATTTTGTATGATAAGTCTGTCTTGAAACTTGTAGAGCTTTCTAGGTAGCCTTCTGCAACAGATGATGACTTCCAACCTCCAAGTCTTTTAATATTCGTTATGCCTTCACCAGAATTAGCTAACATTATAGCTGAGGAACGGCCACAGCTATGTCCCGTGTAAAGTTCTGGGTTTGGAAGACGTAAATAGGCATGTGGTGTTTTGGGCTTTCGTAAACTGAAATACTTTCTAAACAAAGCTAGATATTTTCCATTTTCAATTTCCTCGGAAATGACAAAACTTAGGCTAGAATGGTTTTTGGAGTCTGGAATATTTACAATTAAAAGATTTCCCTTATCGTCAATATCATCAATGCTAATTTTCATCAATTCTTCTCGACGACACGCACCAGTTAGTCCGAAAATTGTAGCTACCTTCATCGCTAGATAGACATCATTTGGAGCACCATTAATAAATTTTGCTATTTTATCTTTCGAGAAAATTTTGGCCTTCTTGGGTCTAATCCCACATTTTGCTTCTTCAAAAATGATGTAACTTTGAAATATTTACTTATATCCATGTTCTTTTCGATCTTACTGACACTTTTTAACATGGAATATCTTGACCATAAGGTATTGGGCTTACATGTTTTAGTAAGTTCCGCGAAATATGCCATTAAAACTTCTTCTTTCATACTTTTAATTTTTTTCTCGCCACACCAGCTTATAAATGCTGTATATTCTTTCTCGTACTTGTACTTCGACTTGGGCGGCAACAAATCTAAATTTGCTATTTCGGCTGCTTTTAGAATTTTAATGACTTTGATCTTTTATAATATGGACACCGGCACCTGTCAAAACTAAAAATCTGACAAGCAAATTTAATATATAGTAGGATTTTTGAAACAATGTTTTTAAAACAATATTTATTTTTAGTGAATATTTCTTTGATTTTACACCTAATTTGTACAAATAAAAGAATACCATGCCAATAATAAAATCATACTAAGTCAAACTTCAGAATTAAAAACATTTTAAGTACCTGTTTAAGTGGGAAATTTGCAAGAGTTTACTTTTCCGCACAAGTGCGGACGAGTGACACTTTCCAAACTAAATTGCGTGCAGAAAAGTGCTGCTTTCCACACGCTAGTAGAAAAAAATGTTTTAAACAAACGGTGTAAACCTACTAACCCATTTATATTTTAATTTAGCTGTTGAATGGGTCCAACGACGTCATTGAGGTTTTCCAAACAGAAAATGCTCTTTTAAAAATAAATTGGAAATATACAAGGTATTTTAAGTAGGCGAATTAAAAATAAATTTGCCGTGAGGTAATAAATTGTACAGTCCTGATATGTTTAAACGAACTGTTTTTGCATAAAGTGCACCAAGACTTTTCTACAATTTATTCATTGAAATTATCTTTGTTATTCAATATTGTATTAGTTAGAAACTAAATCTATGTATTTTTTTTAATATAAAGAAAACTCAAAAATATATCAAAAATTTGACTGCATAATAAACACTTTCAGAACGAATTATAGTAGGGGAGCCCAAGATGCTAAATTTGCAGTTACTCGAGCGTCATAGAGACCTATTGAGGTTCAAAGCTTAGATAATAAGAAGAAAAATGTTATATAATGTATACCTTTTCATCGGGGCGTTAAGCGGCTATAGACTTTTAAGTATGTCAAAAAATATTTTTAATTATTTCGGCTTGTGGAAATCGTTCAAATCGTATTGAATTATATAGCTTTTTCGTTATCCTTGAATTATTTTCTTTAACCAAGGTTAGTTCATATTTATAAGGTTGCGACATATCCTCAACTTTTAGGCGGTTCGAGGTCAGGGACGCAAGGAAGGGCACTTCACGGAGAAAAGTTGGCAAGACTGGGTAAAATCCAAGCTGATGATCAATTCAGTGGCGTCTAGAATTGGCGCATTTCATTTTGCATTGTTTTGGAAGTGATATTTGTTGAAAGATGTAATTTCAAATGTTTTTTATTTAAAGTAAAAGAATTTACAACTTAATAACAATTAAAAACTGTTGTGTAAACGGTTGTTCTACTAATACAATAAACTGTATATCTCCGGCACTGAACAACATGGCCGAAAAGTGGGAGATGTGACGTCATAACACGTCAAAGCAATATGGCCGAATGTCGCGACCCTATATAGACCGACTTTGTTCTTTAACAAAAAAAACACTCTTGAGCACCTTTTTTTACAACTTTGTAGCCCTCCGCTTTCTTTACGTCACTCTTATATTGTCAGATTAGTGGAATATAGACTCTTTAGCATGTAATTATCTTACCTATCTTAATCCGATGCGCACTACAATTTCTGATGGATATATTTTTGTATTTTACGATCGCCCCTGTATACGGGGCTCATATTTGGTGGAGGTATTTAATCGGGTACAAGGTATCCTCCGGTATATTTTTCAGACGCGCTGTAGTAACTTCAGAAATCCCTCTTGGGCTCCTTACCATTGGGTATAAAAGCTACACACAGAAGATAATGACTTTTTAATAATGACTAATTTCGCAGTGACAAGTAGAATTGACAAATTGCAGTGTATTTTAAAACATATTTTTAAATATAAACTGCGGGACATTCGAACGGAATAATTTAAATTTTAAGTAAAATTTTAAACCTAATTTTCTCAAAGACTACAAAAACTATTTTTAGTGCGGTTTTCGGCAAATTTGGACGCAGTTATTAGTCTTTATGATAACCTACATTGCAGCTTTGGTATTAAACTTACCTCTTATATACACAGTGGTAAATACGACGTTCTATTTTTGGGAAATTTTGTTGTTCTGGAACTCTTAAAATAAAATTAATTTTTTGAATTTTTAAAATTTTGTAATAATCAGATAATCATTTGTGACAAACAATTTTGGCAGATTTTTGATATTCCTCGTAAATCTAAAAATATCATGTTTTTCACTAAAAAAGTGACGTTTAAGCGTTGTCACCCTGTATAACACTAAAACACTTCTAGTCCTATAAACTCCTACTCTTTGACGTTTTAAGCAAAGAGCAATACCTTTTAATGTTTTTAAAAACTGTTATAGAGTGTAGACAAAAAGGTATGTGTAAAAGTAAATTTTTCTAAATGTTTTCATAATTCTTGTTTTCTCTTATGCCATAAACTACTAAATTAGCTTTTATAAATTCTTAACGTAAAAATAGGAAACCTGGCAACATGGCGAGTCTCAGCAACAAATTTGGCATTCCCCAAAACCCCAAGTAGTAAATATTGTAAGTTTGGATGAAGCCGGTTCTGAAATATGAGACAGTTTCCATACATTACTACAATCTTTTATATCATATCCAACTAAGCAACGCAAATAAAAAAATAAAAAACCGTTTCGGTATTTTGATTCCTATAGATTCCAAAATTACTTTTGGATTTTATAAAAGTTTATTCTGTAGTTTATCACATAACAATAAACAAGAATTATGAAAAAATTTAGAAAATTTTGAAACATTTACTTTTACACATAGATATACTTTTTGTCCACTTTGTATAAAAGTTTTTTAAACATTAAAAGATTTTTACTTTTTGCTTAAAACGTTAAACAGTAGGAGTTTATAGGACTTAAAGTCATCGTTATACAGGGTGATAACGCTTAAATGTAACTTTTTAGTAAAAAATCATATTTTTACATTTACAAAGAATATCAAAAATTTGCCAAAATTGTTTATCACAAATGACTATCTGAGTATTATAAAAATTTTAACATTCAAAAATTTCTTTTATTAAAAAGTTGCAGAACAACAAAATTTTCCAAAAAAACGTCACATCTGCCACTATATAAGTGGTAAGTTTAATACCAAAGCTGCAATGTAGGTCATCATAAAGACTAATAAATGCGTCCAAATTTGTCAAAAACAGCACTAAAATAGTTTTTGTAGTCTTTGAGAAAATTAAGTTTAAAATTTTACCTAAAATTTAAATTATTCCGTTCGAATGTCCAGCAGTTTAGTTAGAAAAATATATAACTAATTATGTCCATAGAGTTTTTTTGATACCAATATAAAAGGATATTTAAAGCTTTCTTAATTTTTAAGAATTTACCTGTGCGTTTAACTACAAATAATTGACCCGGTTGCTTGTATACAGGGTGTCCTGAAAAGTAAGGTCAAAAATGGTAGGAGTGATAGAGTGTAGTAGTAGTATAACATGTAACCAAAATTTTAATTAGAAATAAGTTAGTTGGTTTTATACCAATTTTAAAGGTCAATATTTCCCTAACGAAGCGCGTTAAAACTTTTTTTAATATGAAGTAACATTATTTTGGCTCATTCTATCACCCCATTTTTGACCTTACCTTTTCGAACACAGAAGTTCAATTTACAACGTATGAGTAATAATTGAGCAGATTGTAACATATTTAAAAAGCTAGGCCAAAGGCTAGATATTCATTCTGCACTAATTTACATGGCATTATTTTATTTATCCTCTGGTTACTGAGACCACTCAACATTTTGTTTTTGGGTCCTTTTTTTGCTTGTTTTTTTCTATTACGAAATTATATCATTTAAATTTTCTCCACATGATGGTGAATGCGCTAGCATTTAATAACGATACTCGTCAAAATTCGACACTTTCAACCTACTATCGTTTTGTATTTGTATTTTTCAAAGAGTTAAATTGCTTATACACAAATTTAAAAACCGTAAGTAATGAAGACTAATATTTTGCATTTATTCCAACCAGATATTAAAAAATATATATTTGTATCCATATGACATGACATAGTTTTAAGTTGCTTACACAGGATAAAGTCAATTAATAATGCTAACACAAACACTTCATAAACTCTATATAGTTAGCAGTTAAATGAAATAAAGTCGAGGTCAGTAAAAAATAATTTTAGCAACGCGGGGACGATGTTCTTACCTAATCAAGAGCACAGTCAGTGATATGAATTAGCTTCTATAATCCACAATCAGAATACATAATCTTACTTATTCATTACAACTTGCGCATATACAGCAACCTTTCTACAATCTGCGCATAAAATTATTGCATTTGCGGCTGCGCAAACTTTATTAATACTATTAACAACGTTTCACCAACCAAAATTTTATGTAAAAAATTAGACAATTATATAGTTCTGATTTTACTATTTGCAAGATTACTTTGAGGATTATACAGAGCGTGTCTAAAGTCCGGACATTTATATCTGTCATTTCTTGCATACAATTTAATTTATGTTGTTTTACCAAAGTGCTCAATTTTGTATTAAAAATTACCAAAGAATTTAAAAATTAAGAGGGTCCTGATTTTAGACAAGCACTGTATTTCCGTATTGTCAAATTATTAATCGGTTTTAGAAATTTGAAGACAAAATGCAATTTACATACAGTGCATTTCTTTGCTTTAACTTCCCTTTTATTTTTTGAACGGGTATAAAATGTTTATTTAATAAATATGTTTTTTAAGTCAGGCTTATTTTTGATTAATATAAGATCAGAACGCTTTACAATTTGTATTTTAAGACCTTTATGTTAAAGTGACATTTAAATGTGAGTGCACTTTGTGATTGTTGGCACTTCTTTAACAGGTGCATACATACTCTTAAATTAGAATAATATATCCGTCTATTTTAAACTGATTTATGTACCTTACCTATGAAAGACGTGCTAATTAGGTTATGTGATTATAAAACAATTAATACATACATGCTTTTTTCTTAATTTTTATATAATTTAAAAGATGAGGAAATAAGAAACAGGTTAGGAATTAAATGATAACTCAAAATTAATTTCTTTCAAATTTGTATGTCTATTCTAATATTTGGAAAACTCCGGTTTTTTAAAAATTAGAACTCTGCGTCCAATAGTATTATTTTCTTTTTTGTGGTTAACCTGTCATATTCGGGGTTTTCTTGTGATTTGTGTATAATTTGTACATTCCTGTTACCATACCATAAATGCAATTTGCGTCCAAGTACCGAAACATGCAGATATTGCATTTTACGGCACTTTTATACAGGGTCGCTCTTATGTATGGATCGGTCGACTATTTGCTAGAGTAAGATAGCTAGCGAAGAATGTTAAATACAAAACTTTAGAGGTTTTTAGAAATCTATTACACTGCACATAAACTAAGTATACAGGATCAGTCAAAAAGCCATGGAAGAACAGAGTTACTTTATTTTAAATAGAAAACAAGATTCAAAAAAAAAAATGTTAAGCACACTACATTTACTACATACTTAATCTTAACCGTTTTCGAGATATCGAGTTTCGAATATCGTTTTCAAATAATTCTAATAATAATAAAAAGACAACCAAGTTTTAGTAAACAACAATTTAAAATCCTATTTTATAAGGTGCTCAAAGTGTCCACTGTTTACCTCCTAGAAATAATGAATTCGTTAAAAAAATTTTGTAGCGAATCTAAAAGGATATTGGGAGCAATACTGAAAATTTCATGCATTATTCTAGTGTTGCAAAACTTCGATATTTTGTGTTATGGTAAAAAGGCATTTTTTCTTAATACTCTAACACCCTGTATCTCGAGAAAAAATAAATCTTCTGACATAATATTTTTTGAAAAACTTGCTTATTTTCTTGCATTTCATACAGTGCTAAAAGAAAAGTACTGACTTATTAATAACACCCTGTATATGTTTTCCAATAAAGCAGATGTTTTATAGAAAAAATAAGTTTAAAAAACCTGATATTTAAATTAATTTAAATTTTAATTGCAATAAGTTGTTATTTTTTTAACAATATTTGTTAATAACTTCCCTATTTTTATGTGAGGGATTTTTGGAAAATTGCCTCCTCATTACTAGTTTTATAAGCTAGTTAAACTGAGAACACCATATTTAATACTGATTAATAATTGTAGTGTCTGTCCCCAAAAACATGTTCTGTTAAACTTATTAAATCTTTTAAGTCCTCTTCGTTTTTACCAATAAGTAATTTCATAATGTGTGTAATTATTTTAATTTCTACCCCTACCCTACGAATAAACAAAGGACACTTCTAGTTTTATGGACAGTATAATATTGATTTTAAACTTAATGTTTTTTTAAAGGCATGACACCCGAAACGGAATAAAATCAATACTTTTCACTCGTTCCAAAATAGAAACGATCTTTAACTTTCTCCTAGTTTTCCTAGCCATTCCGAAAAAATATTGGGATACATCCTTCATATTTCATCGCGATTATTTCCTCATAGGAATATCGGGCATGGAGCACGCAACTTTATACTAGAATAGATTTTGGCACGATTCCGTTCGATCCTGTAATACCTTTCGCCAGTTGCAACCCCGGTCGATCGCGTTTTATAACTAAAAAAATAACAACTAATAAAAACGTCGAGTAAATTTTCCAAAAATTAGTTAATAAATTTGTAATGGAACGTGCTCAAAAGTGTCTATTTTAAAATGTGTATTTCAATAAATTTTAGTGCTTTTTTAAATGTAATATTTACGTAAATTCACCTTTGATTTTAAGTGTTTTTTTATGCTGATTGTGTGGGGTTTCGGGTACATTACTGCCTTATTGTTCCAACGGTGATAACTGGGGAAACTAGTAACAGTTGGTTTTTGTGATGGCTTAACTCTAAATTTAATACAAGCCAAAAATCCTCAAGTCCTTAAATAAGGACCTTCGATCCTGTATTACCTTTCGCCAGTTGCAACCCCAATCGATCGCGTTTTATAACTAAAAAAATAACAACTAATAAAAACGTTGAGCAAATTTTCCAAAAATTAGTTAATAAATTTGTAATGGAACGTGCTAAAAATGTCGATTTTAAAATGTATATTTCAATAAATTTTAGTGTTTTTTTAAATGTAATATTTACTTAAATTCACATTTGATTTTAAGTGTTTTTATGCTGATTGTGTGGGGTTTCGGGTATATTACTGCCCTATTGTTCCAACGGTGATAACTGGGGAAACTAGTAACAGTTGGTTTTTTGTGATGGCTTAACTCTAAATTTAATACAAGCCAAAAATCTTTAAGCCCTTAAATAAGGAGCTTCGATCCTGTAATACCTTTCGCCAGTTGCAACCCCGGTCGATCGCGTTTTAATAACTAAAAAAATAACAACTAATAAAAACGTTGAGCAAATTTTCCAAAAATTAGTTAATAAATTTGTAATGGAACGTGCTAAAAATGTCGATTTTAAAATGTATATTTCAATAAATTTTTGTGCTTTTTTAAATGTAATATTTACTTAAATTCACATTTGATTTTAAGTGTTTTTATGCTGATTGTGTGGGGTTTCGGGTATATTACTGCCCTATTGTTCCAACGGTGATAACTGGGGGAAACTAGTAACAGTTGGTTTTTTGTGATGGCTTAACTCTAAATTTAATATCAAGCCAAAAATCCTTAAGCCCTTAAATAAGGACATTTTTGGGACAGGAGAAAAAAATCGTTAAAAACTAATCAATGCTGTATTTTTTTAAACTTGTGTTTTTGTGATAATATAAGCGCAGTTTTTTTATTTATTTAAATTTGCTAATATTTATGGCTTTAATAATAGTTATAGAGAATTATAAAATTATCATAATGTTATAACATTTTCTAAAATGCAAAATCTTAAAAATATTTTTTTAACTGGGTGTTTTCAAGGGTTTTGGATTAACAGCTTTTAGAACTTGCAAAGAGAAGTCAATTTATTACTAAGCGTTTTTATAAAAGATTTTAAATAGAGCAGCTATTAACGATTATTAAAAAAAATGGGAAGAGAAAGAAATTCTGCAGCTGCATTTTGTTGCCGATACTCCCCGTAAATAAATAAAATTCATGATATGGCTAATATTTCATTGTTTTATATGCCATTTTTATTAAATTAAAAACTAAAAATTTAAAAAATTTCAAAACTTTTCCGCACTGTAGTACGAATTATTGACCACTGGTTTAATCGAACGTAAAAATAATAAAAAACCGTTTATGTAGATATCCCCACCGCAACAGTAATCAAATAATAGATGGTATTTATTTGGGTACACGCGTGTACCCAAATAAATACCATCTATTAAATGAATCCGCCAAACTACAGAACATATCTTCAGTAATCAAATAATTGCATATTTCTTAGGCTGTTTTTACAGTTTGATTTTTTTGCATGCAATTTTTTCTTGTTGCAATTTTCCGATCTGCGGACGCGCATTTTTCTTTTTTAAAAATAGCTACAAAGTACGCGTGCGCAGATCAAAAAGTTGCAGCAAGGAAAAATGCATGCAAGAAAACTTTTAAACTGTAAAAACAGGTTTACACACGCATGTTTCCAGAATAGTTTTTAAATTTTAATAATTTTAAACAACTGCCTTATTTGTATTTTTTATGAATGCGGTTTTGAAAGACTGGCTTATTTTTCTGCGATTTCTACAAGCTGAGAAAGTGAATGACTTAACTTTGAAAACACCCGGTATATTTACCCAAATTTTAAAGAAGAGAGATACAGAAAATTTGCTGCAAAATAAGGCAGGATCCGTAGTTAAGTTTGAATTAGGTAACAGGTTTTTTTTCGTTATAAACCTTAATTTTGACTTAGTACCTTCTTACCCTAATTAACTGAAATAATTAAAAAGTAAATTAAAAATATACAAGTCAACATCATACTTAAAATACATTCAAAATGATGCGTGGAAGTGCCTCCGAAATGGCCCTCAATGGAATCGGCCCGTCAAAATTTGCGTATCAGGTGCGAAGAAGGTCTTTACAGAAAAATCCATTTCGTGGCATTAAAAAGGAAGAACTTAAGCGGCAGACGAGCATGTATTTGGCCTCTATGACTGTAAGTTACAATTTTTATAGTTGTGTTATCTATTTTGTTGATTTATAAATAAGATTGTCGAAAGTGTGGTCAGTAACCCTACCTATCAAGAGAGCCGACCTGGATTCGATCTCCGGAGCCGGAGAAATATACCCAACAGCCTTTACTAACGTCGAGATATCGGTTGCCGTGTGATAAGCTAGTTAAACCATGCTGTCGAGCGTGGTTCGAAATTCACGTTAAACTGTAGGCACTGGATGGCATTTTCTGATATAAACAAAATAATTTGCCAATTTCTTATATTCACTGGCGTAGGTAAGGAGGGAAGGAATTAATGGGGCCAATACCCCGTTTCTCTGGTTTAACCGATATATAAGGTTCATAATGTCAATTAGATTCTTGTAACATTATTTGCAAAAAATTGCTTATTCGGTTCTATCATTTCCTGGTTGAAGCTTTTGATAACGACGGCTAGTCATCGGTCACGATACAAAGCGACGGCGTCAGCGGCCAGCGTTGAACGAAAAATGGGAGAGTGTTGTCTTTGATCTTTATGCGAGAATAAAAAACTTGTTTTTTTAAATCAGCCGCTCGACGCTGACGCTGGTTATTGGGTTCTAGGCCTAATGCTAAGTCCTGACATTAATTTAATTAAACCCCTTCAAATTGTTTATTCATACAAATAACTTCATCATCCCTTATAAATGGCAAATTTTTAGCTCCAATTAAATACCCTCAACTAATCTTTAAAATATGTTTTTTAAATTCTCGAACGATGTAGTTTATGTTTTATATTTTCGATTTCATTCAAGTTAAAGGTCAGCTATTTTCGTATAGTTATTAGTGTGTCTAAGCTTTAAACACAAAATTATTTCAAGCAGTATAATTAGGTGCTAAATTGTTTTGTATTATTTAATGCTTAGTTTAAATTTATAGACGAAATTAGTAAGATAAACTATATTTTATAGACA
>JACEGR010004492.1:0-86627 GCA_014170235.1 Listronotus bonariensis
GCAAGATGGCGAAGAAACCAAAATAAAAATTGAACTTTGACGGCTTGTAATTCGAAAACGAATGACATTTTAAAACAAATTTATATGAAGCTCTACCCTTATTTTGTCAAGTAGAATCACCCACTTAAGTTTCGTGATCGATTTTTGAATCACCCTGTATTTCTCTCTTCCACTACCCAAATTTGGTATGTAGTATCATAGTAAGTTGTGTATGACTGACGAGAGTTAGAAACTGTCTTTAGATTTGCGCACATAAATAACAAAATAAGGTTGCATTATATAAGTTTTATTAATTATGATTAAGCATACATAAAAAAATTACATTTTAATATATTAAGACTAGTTGATGTTTGTCACTAAAATTAAAGAAAAATTACCAACACAAAATAATTATGATTTCACCATTTCAGCATAAAAATTTAAAGGGCTTAGACATTTTTTTAACCTACATCTCTTTCTCCTTTCCTAACCAAGAAATAGGGAGTTTTAATTCCTTTTTTCAGTTTTTAGTTTAATTAAGCAAGTTATTAGATAAAAATTTTAAGTTTTTTTAGTATGATTTATCCCTACATCGCAAAAAACTAGTCACTGTTAAAACAGGTTATATTTTCGCCTACCATTATCTATTATTTACAATATTTAATCACTTTTTGGTGTAATATTACTCATAACTTCTTTAATGACTAAGTTATTGAGCATTTCTTCAACCACCAGTAATTTTTCGTTATAAGATTTTGAGGGCAAATGGGATAATATGATAATTTAAGTTATACATGACATATTTACATTACCGTTTAAAATCATACAGTGTGTTAAATACAGCCAAACAGGCAAAGTTACGGCGTGTTAATTCAAATTAACTAGTGTTACCTTTTGATTGGAATAGGTCTAGAAACAGATAGTATGAGTTATAAGATAAAATGACATAAATAATTAATTCTAAAAGAGACAAAATTACTACTATTAACTAGTTATCCCTAACTAAAATTCAGAACAAAATTGCACTAATGGAAAGAAAAAACTACAATTAATTGTTTACAATATTTTAATAAGAATTTTAAACACGCCATTAAACACTAAATTAAAAACAATACAATATAACATAATTTATTAAAAAGGAAACTCAAACCGGGCATATACAGATTTTTAGGTGCTCATCATTTTTTCTTTTTCAGTTTATTAAGGAAATTTAATCTACAGTTAGTAGTAGTAGGAGTTGTAGTTTTTTTTGTTTCATTTTTGCTGAGTGACCTTTCTTGGTTAAATCGATAACCCTTTAGTATAGTTTAAGGGTTTAAAGATAAAATTAAATACTCAATACCAATCACTAAGTTTACACGAGTAAACATTAGCCAAATGCGAATCTGAATAAAAAATATGTGTAAACACTCTTAAACCTTTTTAAAAGTCGTAATTCGCATTAAATTAATTGGTTTGGGACATATGGTATATTAATGGTATGCGAATTACGACTTTTAAAAAGGTTTAAGAGTGTTTACACGTGTTTTATACTATTTTAACATTGGGTAATGCACATTAAAGCACTTGTGTAAACTTAGTAAATAATTGTTTAATAAAAATTAGAGATACCCACATAGTCTTTAGGGTATTCTACATTTTTTGTTAGAATCGACATACCTCACTTCTACTTCTATTATACAGTGTATCCCAGGATAGGTGTTACAAGACGACAAATGGACCAAACATTTTAAAATTATTAAACGTCCTTTGGGGAAAACTGGTTGAATGGTCTAAAACTGATAAATACAAAATTTTATTCCGACTGGTAATATACAGGGCGAGTTATAACTAAAAATATGAAAAATGACCAAGAGTAAAGTATCTCTATTTTAAAAATTGGACAAAATTTAATAAGTAAATTTTGTAAAGAATTAAATTTTATGTCAAAATTTAAAGAGAGAATTAAAGTAAAAAATATATTTTTGTCAATTTTTTAAAATATGCATTAACGGTTTTTAAAATACTTGGCTTAAGGCATTAAATATTTTAAAAAATATTTAAAATTATAAAAGTTTCCTTTAAATTTTGCTCCCTCTTGCCCAATATTTTAGTTGTAATGCGAAATGTCAAAAATTGACAATTACCTTTTTTTTACTCTTATGCTTTAACTTTCAATTTTGACATAAAATTCAATTCCATACAACATTAACTTATACAATTTTGTTGTATTTAAAAAAATAAAAGTAGTTAGTTCCTAGGCATTTCTCATATTTTTAGTTGTAACTCGCCCTGTATAATACCAATTGGAGTAAAATTTTGTATTTACTAGTTTTGGACCATCCGACCAGTTTTCCAAAAATTTCGTTTTAAAATTCAAAAATTTTTGGTTTATTTGTCCCCTTGTAACACCTATCCTGGAACACACTGTACATACAACATACCATACCCCAATCATCGGATTTTTATAAAGGGCAGTTATATAATTGCACATTCATACTGGTTAAGTGAAATAGTTCTAAGTAACTAGGTATTTCAATGAGACTTGTTCTAATTTAGTTAAACAATTACCTTAAGTCATAGAAGATTTGCAAATTCTTACAAAAAGAATGGATCCCTAATATTGTAGAGGTACTAAGTATAGTCAGTAAAATAAAAATATAATCTAGGGTTAAGAACATAAAATAAACGTTTCTCTCTGTAACAAATCTAAAAAATCACAATAATTACTTTTTATTACATAAATTTTCGTACCCTTTATTGTTATTATTATTAATGAAGAAATATATTACATTAGATTTTTCGCTAGTCTTGTCTTTTTTATCATTATTAAACTAGGAAACTGTACTAAACAATCTGTTAACAATTAGCTACTTGAGAATATATACACCTGGAAGTTTCACATACTATTACCAAAAATGTTTTTAGTACACCTAAAATAATTTATTAAATTAATAAAGCTACAGTCTTCATATGTTAAAATTAATAAATTTTTGACCATGTTCACTGGTACTCATTCATAAATTTATGTAATAAAAGATTCCATTTTGTTTATAGCCAACAAAGTGGCCTTATATAAGTTACATTACATTTATCTTAAATGGTAGATGATTTTTTTTAACAGCAACCAGATCCTTGGGATCCTCCGGAACCACCCGCTCCAGGCAGTGATGGATTTGTAGGGGAATGTTGGGGGCCAATTTTGATTCCATTTGCCTGTATACAAAAATATTATATTATAATGCCTGATACTTTGATGAAAGTGTTCTTGACTAATTTTCAAATTAACCTTGCCAAAACCAAAGTTTACAAAATTAAAGTATAAGTTGGATCACATAATATTGTCAGTAATTTCACTACTGACAAAATATATTTCTTTTAGAATCTGTTAAAAGCGGATGTAGAAAAAAAGGAGGGGTTATTCTAGAGTGCTAGGGGCGCCTAGAGTGCCACTCTGCCGTTATCTTAAGTTCACAATAAGAACAGATTACTATGTATGCATGGTTTACTTTCAAACACAATGACCGATATTGTCTCGTTTTTTTGTCTAAGTGACGAAACTTTTATGTCGATTAAGTGAACTTTGACAAAATATCAATAACACAGTTTTTGCCTTATTTTCAAAGACAGTCTAGTACGGATGGACTGGCCAAAGTCGCCGATTATTGATTCCATAGAAGTGCGGTTAAAAGAAAGATAAAAGGATGGAGCTAGTTTGGGCAAAAACCATTTAACATTCGTAATTCATGGCAAAATCAATCAACAATTAATACTAAAAAGGTGAATCACCCGTCTGTACTTACATTTTTTTATTACTTAATTCCTTAAAAAGTAGGACATTTTAAATTTTTTATTTAGATTGGTAATAAAAAAACAATGTTATTAACAATAAAAACTGTTTTTTATTTTAGTCTATTAGAAATACCCAGCCATCATTTTTTTATGCACCAGAAATAAAACACAGACAGAAAAGAAGGCACAATAAATTATAATTATTGTTTTTGTCATTTTTGTCAGTTACCCATGTCATTTTTCCACATACAGTATGTCCACGGATGGACTTTACAACAGGACAAGTGGACCAAAAATTTAAATGGTTAAGAAAGTCGTGTATGGCAACTGCTTTTGCTTCTTAAAAAACCAGATTCACTTTGTGAAATGTGTTTTTTTACTCCAAAAAGTACAAAAATGTGAAAATATGCCGGGAGAAAACTGCCTTTATTTTTAATAATATAGCAAAATGTCAAATAAAAAAGGTTTTTAGAATTGAATAAGGCTCACACACATATCTGAAATCTTACATTAAAAAAAACCTTTTTTAATGTTTTACACCTTTTTACACAATTTTTACATTTTTGTATTTAAATATATTTTAAAACCTTTGACATTAAATAAATCATTTATTAAAACAAAGTTAATTAGGTAAAAAAGGTGTAAAACATAAATAAAAAAAAACTGATTAAAAAAAAAAGATTATTTCATGTAAAATTTCAGATATTTGGATCCTCATTCATTTCGTAAAACCTTTTTTATTTTGCTAAATTAATAAAAATAAAGGCAGTTTTCTCTTGGCTAATTTTCACATTTTTGTACTTTTTGGAGCCTCTGTACAAAACAAAACAAATTTCTCAAGTTTTGGTCAGTTTTGATATTAAATCATTAGTTTTTGTAAAAATGCGGCTTTATTTTTACGATTAATTCTCAAATAATCCTAAAGCTTTCTTATGTAATCTTTCAAGTCTGGAGCTTTTTGCCCAAACTAACTCCATCTCTCTCTCGGGCCTCTCTTACTAATGTTGGCCGCACGGGAGCTATGACGCTTTGATGCAGCATGGCCGGTCCATCTGTGTTAGACACCTCTGGAAATTTTACACTAAATGATGAACACAAGTTATAGCTTGCTGGCTTGTGGGCAGAGGAAAATGCATAGTGCAACTTTAAAAAAACAGTAATGGCTTAATTTCTTATACATTTCTTTTACAAGACGTATGCTTAAATAAAATGCATATGATTTGTGTAAGTGTGTTAATTATAATTTTGCTAAACCATACTATAGTAGCCTAATGATGCCGATTAATGCGCGTACAGTTGAAATAAATTGAAAAATACAAAACTTACTTCATTGTTGATATCAAATACGCCTTCCTGAATTTTTTCATAAATTTCTTTAGCCGTATTAATGAAAGCTTCCTCTACATTAGCCGCTGTTTTTGCTGAAGTCTCCATAAAAACTAAACCGTGTTCTCTTGCGAATGCTTCACCCTCTTCTTTCTTAACTTCTCGTCTTGATTCCAAGTCACTACAAACAAACATGAATGAAGAAAAAAGATTTGAACCAGAGAGTTAAGGAATTATGTTGAAATTACCAATGCTATGTAAAGTTAAAGTAGATATTTTCATTAAAACGAGGAGGTAGCTAAAGTAATTTAGTTATTTTTTTATCAAGGTCCATTCTGTTCTGAACTTTACCAATTATTATGTTCTAACTACTTAAGCTTCTATAGGAATTATTATTGTTACCTCTTATTTCCAATGAGCATAATAACCATATTTGAATTTGAATGTTGTCTAGCATCATCTAACCATGTGGTTAAGTGGTTAAAGGTTTCCCTTCTGGTTATGTCATAGACTAAAAGAGCACCAGCTGCACCTCTGTAGTAAGACCTTGTAATAGACCTAAAAGAAAATTTGCTAACTATAAAAAATAAATTGACATAAATTATTACACAAACCAAGTTTGTTTTTAAAAGTTTTATTTTTTTGTAATGATAGGACAAAAAATTGACCTTAGAGACCTATACACAAGAATTATAAGGATTTTTCGCCAGGATTTTATACATTCTCACATAAATATACATGTGGTGATAGGTCGATACGTTGAAATTGACTTTTAGTGTGTTGAACACTACCAGGTAGAGATTAGACAGATTCCTGCATGTAAACATTCTGGATATGGTGACGCATCGGCTTCGCTTTGTTGTTCTTTAGACCATCTCCTTTCCACTCATTGCCAAAAATTTCATATTAAACGTTTTGAAGTGACACAAAGCAACATATGAATGTTTTAAAGAAATAATTTTTAAAAACATCACTGGTTGAACATTTCCATAGTAATAATTATGAATATTAGTAAATTTAATTCTAAAATAAATGATATACAGGACTGGAAGCTTCTCACTCAGGTACCCAATTTTAACATAAATGAATAGAGTGAAATTTACTTATACAGAATCAGCTAAATAACATATCACATAGGCAATGTAAAGAAAAGAGACAATCTAACGTGAATACTTGTATGTACACATACAACACATTGGATTAGACACATACATCCTTTTTTTGTTGCTTTATTCGACGATATCCAAATACCTACCTGCTTAACCAGTATACACTGTAACTATTATTTTTATTAATTTCTTTATCTAACAAGTATTTCAGCTAATCAGTTATAATATGTGCTTACCTAAATGCTTCCTGACCAGCTGTATCCCAGATCTGAAGTTTAATTTGTTTACTATCAATAGTAATCATTCGAGCTCCAAATTCGACTCCAATAGTCAAGTCATGGACAGGCTGAAATCTCTTGTCAGTAAATTGTAATAATAGACATGATTTACCAACACCTGGAAATAATTTGACTTTTTAGTGGTAATAGATCATTTTAGATATTCTAAATCATATGACACAAAAGAATAGTGTAATCAGTTTTAAAATTAACTTTCCGTTGAAAAGAAAAAAATGAAAGACAAATTTATTTTGCTAAATATGTTCATGATTATAAGGGAAAATTCTCATGCAAAGTCAATGCGTAGTCCTAACGATGTCCGAATAGATCAAGCATGTTAACCAAAATAAAATTTGTTTTGTTTTATACAGGAGCTCCAAAAATTACAAATATGTAAAACGGACCAAGACAAAACCGCCTTTATTTTTAATAATTTAGCAAAATGTCAAATAAATAAGGTTTTTAGAAATGAATAAGGATCCCATATCTGAAATTTCACATAAAATAAGCAAAATTATTTTTTAGTACCATATTTTTATTTCTTTATGTGTTTTTTACTTAATTTTTTTAAATTTTGTATTTAAATATAGTTTATTAAAACCAGGTAAATTATGTAAAAGGTGTACAATATTATTTAAAAAAAATGATTCCGATTTTTTTTTCATTTTATGTGCAATTTCAATATGGAATCCTTATTCATTTTTTTTACTTTGACATTTTGTTTAATTTTTAAAAATAAAGGCAGTATTCTCTTGGTCCATTTTCACATTTTTGTAATTTTTGGAGCCCCTGTACAAAACAAAACAAATTTCTCAACGTGAATCTGTTTTTTTAAGAAACAAAAGCAGTTGCCACACGACTTTCTTAAACATTTAAATTTTTGGTTCATTTGTGCTATTGGAAAGTCCATCAATGGACATACTGTTTTGTATGGTTATGGGGGATTAATTTAATAAAAAATAATATTTGGGCCTCTTGCCTGATCAGACCACTACATCTTCAGAGAATAGGTAATTATTTTCATAATAATTACATGACATTTTTGGTTCATTTCTAAAGCTAAAAGTGTTTTTTCTAGGTCTGGATTTAGTTTTGTCAATGTTACTTTATTAAAAATACACTTTAGGCTAAATTAAAAGGTTCATAGGTAATGCGTGGAAAGGAGGAGCTCTTATGCGTGTGAAACACTAACAAATAGAATTAGACAAAGAATTACTCATCAGTCTCGCATTGTTGTTGCTTCTTTGCCTTCTGAACCTTTATTTGGCTGAACGTGTATATTTGGTTATAAAAACAAAACAGATTCATTTGTCTGTGAAAATTGATATCTGGAAGAGTTTTGTAGCAGGGTTCGCAGATATATACATATAACGATATATATCGCGATATTTATTCTGAATAGATATCAACATTTTTGATATATATATATATATATATATATATATATATATATATATATATATATATATATATATATATATATATATATATATATATATATATATATCAATTTTTTGTTATCTGGCAACATTGTCTATTGAGTTTATACAGCTGCACTGCTGGGAAATCACCAATTTTTAATAAACGCGTGTTCGGTTAATTCGGTGGTTCCCCAAATCAGTTTCAATTTATTCAATTTTAATTTTTTGGCAATAAATAAATGTTTTTATTCTTTGTTTTACTTACAATATTTTTTAAATACACCAATATAAAGCTTTTACTAACACAATATCGCCGCTCCGGAAGAACAACAACGCAACTTCAAAATTATACATTTTTCAGGAGACACGAAAAACAAATACTAGTTATTATATGTAGGCAAACTAAAAGATTTACCATCAGGCGGCCATTAGTGGTTCTACACTTACGTCGTTGTTTTACCGTATGAAGGGATTAATTTGGAACATAATTGTTTGGTTAAGTCAAAATGTTATAATTTTGCAGTTGCGTCGTTGTTCTTCTGGAGCGGCGATATAATATCTTTAGAAAATAAAAGGGTAATTATTTACAAATTAGACTGATCACGAATCTAAAAGAATTTTAAGTCGGACACGTTTTAAACTTGAATAGAATGCTAACCTAAATTTACCATATTCTCCCTGCTTATTGCACATAATTCTTAGAGTGTACCACTAAATTGGCACTTAATATTTGATTTCCAGGTCTTAAATACCCATTTTTCTCTTTATTTTTAATTGCAAAGCTTTACTTCCAATTATTTCTGTCACAGTAGTCAAGGCGCTTACTGCGATTAAAAGTAAAGCTTTACAATTTTAGGGAAAAAAGGTAAAATAGGGATTTTAGAGGTGGAAATCAAATATTGAGTACCAATTTAGCTTTCAATCAAAAATTTTTGCAAAAGAAGGGGGAATAGTGAAAATAAAGTAAATTTGCTTTTCAAGTTTGATGATAGCTATCTTGAAAACGAAACTCCTCCAACTAATAATCCTTTCAGATTCGTTATCAGCGCCCTAAAACCGCCGTATACCAAATTTCATCAAAATCGGAGATGCGTCCGGCTTGTAAATAATTACTAATGAAAATATCCAAAATATCCGATATATATCGTTAATATCGGATATTTATTTATTTATTTATTTATTCATATAAATACTCTACAGAAATAAACTTTCTAAATGGTATTCTTAAGGCAACAACAAATTATATAGCATAATCATAAAATATTACATACATAAAGATATAGAGTAAAAAAACAACAAAATATACAATATATATAATATACAAATATACAAACAATATGACAAATAAATATGTATAAGAATATAAAAAATCTGATTGACTAGTTATTGTACTATAAGTCTTTTTATGACTGACACACTCACATTAAATATATCACACTCCGAGAAATATCGATTATAATTCCGCAGCATTACATCCACAAAAGCCCTCTGTCCATAATTGGTTCGATGCGTCATTTCGAAAAATAACTGCATCTGTCTAGTTTGTCTAGCAGGAACCAGAAAGAGTACCAGCTCTAATAGGGTTTTACAGTTGATTTTCCCAGTTATTAACTTATGCAGAAAGATAAGTAGTGCCTTCCTTCGCCTAGTCTCCAAACTCTGCATGCCGCACAGAAGAAGTCTTGTGTCATAGGGTATATTTTGATAAGGAAATCGCATTTTGTATAAAACATATTTTGCAAACTTATTTTGAACCCTTTCAATCCTGTTGACATGGCATTGATAATGTGGATTCCATATGACTGAGCAGTATTCCAAAATACTACGGACCAGACTGTTGTAGAGTACCATAAGTGCTTTGGTGTCGTAAATGTGTCTGGTATTTCTTTTAAAAACCGAGCATTCTAAAGCTTTTACAAATAATATTGTCTATATGCGGATTGAATGTTAGATTGCTGTCGAAGATGACACCAAGATCACTATAAGACGAGACTACTTCCAAATCGGATGATTCAATTTGATACCTCTTGTTTAACGGATTATTACATTTATAGAAACGAAGCACTTTACATTTATTGACATTAAGTTTTAGATGGTTATTTTTACACCAATTCACTAGCCTATTAAGATCAGATTGCAGGTCATTAAAATCCGGAGAAACTATGGAATAAAATTTTAAATCATCTGCATATAAGAGGCATTTGGAAGCTTTAAAACAAGACAAAACATCGTTTATAAACAACAGAAAAAGGACGGGACCAATGTGTGACCCTTGTGGTACACCAGAAGTCACTGAAACTTCATTAGAAACGGATCCGCATACGGTCACTCGTTGACGACGCTGGGCTAAATATGATGCGATCCACTGGAGATATTTTCCGGAGATGCCAATCCAAGACAACTTCCTTAGTAGCAGTTGATGACTAACACTGTCAAAAGCCTTTGAGCGATCTGTATAAATAGTGTCGACCTGATTACCGGCTTCAACTGAGGTTACCAGAAAGTTTTGAAAGACACCGAGGTTTGTGGAAGTACACCGATCTTCGTAGAAGCCATGCTGTTCATCAATTATGTAGTTTTTGTAGGTTATAAATATTTCTTCTGTTATTATGTCCTCAAACAGTTTAGGAGTAGCAGAAAGTAGAGAGATTCCTCTATAGTTCTCGATGTCGCTTTTGTCACCAGATTTAAAAATTGGTATAAGATTGGAGAATTTCCATACATCAGGAAATACAGCGGAGTCAAACGATTTTTGAAATAAAATACATAGGGGTCTCGCAAGTGAGGGACAGTTTTTGAGCATTATAGGAGGAATGCCATCCGGGCCGCATCCTTTGGCTGAATCCAGACACATCATCTTTCTCCTGATCTCATCAGCTGAGAAGTGATGGGTCGACAGAACATTTGCAAATTTGACTGGGTTGTTGTTTGTCAGATCTAAATTATCGTGGTTGGAATAACATGACTGAAAATGTTGAGCAAATGCGTTAGCTATGTCGTCAGGATCAGTAAGTTCTTTACCCTGATATCTCATGACGCTTGGCAGACTGGAATCTCTTTTTAAGTTCTTGATGAAGGACCAAAAGTGTTTGACGTTTTCAGGAATAAGATGTTCCGTTTGAGTAACATACAGAAGGTAGCACATATCAGTACGAATTTTAACCTCGCGTCGAACATTAGAGTATGCCACATAGTCCAGCTGCTGTCCAGACCTTTTGAACTTCTGATAAAGCTTATTTTTTTGCCCAATCATCTTTCGTAGTGGACCATCAAACCACTTCGGGTATTTTTGACTTTGAATCCTTTTTTTGGCACCGAGTTTGGCACATACAAGTCAATACCGTCAAATAAGGCTTCGTTGAATAGTCCTGTCAACTCATTGATGTCAGTTTTAGCTGTAAGAAAAGACCAATCCACTTGCTCGAAGTACTGGTTGAATTGGTAAAAGTTTGCCTGATAAAACTGATAGACATTTATTTCGTTATGATATTTTGATATTTTCCATAAATATTACGATATTTACGATACTGGTTTGTAGTGAATACTTTCTCAGACAATCGATAAAAAACAGTAAGGATGCAACATACGATTAAAGTTATTTGGTAAGAAGTTGTTACTTCAATACTAGCTTTATTTCTATTGCACTTTTAGTATAGAAGGTATCAACGTTTTCGAATAAGAATTTTAGGTCAGTTAATTTTTTGATATGTTGTTTCCCTTACTTTTCTGCATAGACCCTGGGCTGTCTGGCTGGCGCTAGTGGTTGCGTTTATTTGTTGGCATCCTACCTGTGCAGGTAATAATCCAAGGTTTTAAAAACATTTTAAGATTAATTTTCATTTTCTTGTCTTTAGATAGGTTTACCAAACATATTTTTTTATTGCCAGACACTTTTATTATTGATTATTAAACAGTCGTCCCCCTTCTTACTTCTAAACCGTTTGGTATATATATTTTTATGAAACTTGAAACGATAATATATGAACAAGGTCTGCATTTTTTACATATCAGTGACAGCTCTAAATGTCAAGGTCACAGCTGGGTGCCAAGGCAATCGCTAAGCCAGCCAGACAGCCGAGGATCTACCCAAAAGAGGAGGGAGAACAACACATAAAAAAATCGGTTGTCTGCAAAGTCGCTTTACTGACGATAGTTTAACGTGACAACGTCATAAGAAAATAGCGGACAGATGCTATTTATTTTCATGATGAAAGCACGAATATTCAACAATATATTACTGAACATATATTTAATATCGAAATAATCTTTACCTGTATCGCCGCAATTATCGTTGCTATGAACAATTGACACCACATTCACTTTTCACTGCACGCACACTCAAGTAGTTCCGCGCTCTCGCTTGCACTTCAAGCCTTAAAAGGAACGCGCTAGGTAACGCCGCATAAGTCATGTTTTTTGTTGCGTGCAGCCCGGTCCATCGAATATAAGACGTTGTCACGTCAAAAAATCAGCCAACCTAAAATTCTGGTTTTCCAACCGGAATATTTCAACTTTTTGGTTATTACCAATATAAAGTCAAAGTCAAAAATAACTTTATTTATCATAAGACAATCTTATTGACAAGCTTCCATAAACATAATATATGTATACTTAAATCTATACAGAGTCAATAAAGTTCCCAGACCATAATGTATAACCTACTATAGTCCTTTGTGATTTTTTCTAGCTTGAAGTATTTTTTTAGGTCATGGCAAAGAATTTTTAGTTTTAATAATGAACAAACATAAATTACAAAAAAAAAAAACAAGTTTTAGTTTTTATGTTATTTGTTGCAAAAAAATATATTAAAAGTAGCTATAAAAAGCAAACAGGTCAATTATCTACACATTTTAAATGTACAGAATCATATTAGTATCTTAATTTAAAAATATTTAAATTTAAAATATTTTGCTTGTGCAGATAATTTAACATTACAAGCTGCCATTAATATTGCTTGTTTATACATTGGACAAAATGAGATAAGTATATTGATTCACAAGACAAATGAGGTAGTCAGTCACAAGGAATATAACTTTCATACCAAGTGGAAAAAAATCAACACTTTTCTGGTTAGTTCTGGATAGTATTTTTTTTTAATGTATTATTTTATAATATACAGGGTTTTCCGAAATTACTGCACCATTTTTTTATGGCATATTCTACAACGAAAATAAGTCTTATATTCTTATATAAACATATGTCCGGAAATGCTTCTTTTCAGAGATACAGGATGTTGAAATTCTAAGAAAAAAATATCTCTTTTTTTTAATCATAATTTTCAAACCACTCTAGATATTTAATTAGTACCTATTGGGTATAATGATTTAAAGCAGCAAAAGACATTTATCAAGAAAAAAAATGAAAAATAATACATACAAATATGGTATGGTAGCCACTGTTTTTTTATATTTCACATAGAAAAATGTATTTTGCAGCTATAAATAAATGTACCAGATAACAAATGAATTTTTGGAGTAGGTAGTTTGAAAATTATAATAAAACAATGTTTTTTTCTTAGAATTTCAACACCTTGTATCTTCAAAAGGAAGCGTTTTTGGACTTTATGTTTATATAGCAAACTAGGGCTTATTTTGGATGTAGAATATGCCATTGCAACTTGGTTTATTAATTTCTGAAGATTCTGTAGAGTTACCAAACACTGATCAAAGTATGAATTATTCATTAGGCATATTCAGACATTTTAATTAAAAATATATTTTTTAGAAATAAAAAAGTATTTCATATGGTTAACTAATTATGCCGGTCACTGCAGGTCTATAAATATATATTATGTTTTTAATATAAAATAAAATATTTTATGAGTTAAAAAAGTTTATTATATTATGAGTAGTAAGTAAATTAATTTTTTTAATGCAATGAGTGTTACTAAGAATCAATATTTACAAAATATATCACAGGACTACACTTTTAAGAATAAAAACAGTAAAATTTGATCTGGTAATTACTGCCTAAAGAATTACTACCGGTGATGACAAATTACTTGAAGTAAAATCTGCTGTTACAGCTATATGACACAAAATCTATGTTCTAAGGAATGCTAAGGGAAGAAAACCCTATTAGCCAAAAATAATATATTATTTATAAATAAGGTGTACCATATCCTAGATGTCCCTAGATTCCAATACAGGGCATTTTTAAATATATCTGATTTTAAATTATGCTGTGACAGTTAATCCCTGAAAACTACTAATATTTGGAGATCTAGCTCATTCATTTACCTACCCATTGGATGCAGTAAAAAATGGCCAAAACTTGTATTGTAAATTTATCAAATTTAAAAACTATCCTAAATAGTAAAAAGTTTAAAAATTCTTACCCAAGCAATTATTCTAGGCAAAGTAAAAAGCAGTCACTAAAAATATACTTATTCAATTTTTAAATCACTTACCCATGACTTGAAATTTAAATGTTTTAACACATAAAAATTACTTTTAAAATGCTTACATGGATGATTTAAATGTGTAAAAGTGTAATTAACTTTTTCTCTAATTCTTGATAAGCACAAGACAATACTATGGTGAAAAGTTTTCTTTTCAGCAAAAATCTTTGAATGGACAAATTTTAGAGCTTATCACTAGCTGGAAATGAGTTGAATATTATATAGCCACTTAAATACGCTTAATATATCTACACCTCCAAAAATAAGGATCATATTGATTCAGTTATGTGGTAAAATGATAAGGCCTTACCAATCACCTAATTACCTACGAAAAATAAGGGGATCTTATGTTTACTTAAACGTGATGCGCGAATCAATTGTTAAACAACGTAGAAAAACCTAGTTCTTTGTTGAGCAAAACAAATTTATGAAGGAAATTAACTAAAAAATCATAAACAGATTCTACCATATTTGAAGATTAAATTAATATTTGCGTGGTGACTTACCTGTATCTCCAATAATAATATACTTAAACAAATATGCGTAAGCCATTTTTTACGAGGAATAAAATCTATTGAATAATTTACAGAACTTTCTACTTATTAAAAAATAACTCCGTAAAATAATGACAGCTGTCTGGTCGTCAAATTGACAAAGCATAGAAGTACGCAAGCGCAACCTTAAATTTTCGAACACAGTTGCGTAGTTAAGGCAAGTTTATACGATCAATAATTTGTCAGGGAATCCAATAAAAGAAATAAAAGTTTTGAAAATATTCCGAATTGGTGTAAAACCTAGTAAATTACGGAACAACAACGGGCAAGGGCAACACTACTGATTGGGTTCATCAAATATGAATCCTTTTAGTATTAGTATTGGCAATAGTATTAGTGTTAACTTGGATTTAAAAAAAAGGTGTTTATTAGGTGAACCTTTTTACCTAAAAACCTATTACTAATTTTTAATAGTACAAATCTTAAGTTTTTTCAATTCCTTGACAGTGACGGCCATATTGAGATTTTACTGAAAGTTCAAAGGCCAGACCTCATTTTAGTAGAACTGAGTTTAAACCTGCTTTCCCTGTCAAAAAAAAAAACAATACAATAACCTACATACCAATAGAAACCACTAGAATCTGCGACAAAAGCACAATAGAAACCTATTTTTGCTTTAGTCGCAGATTCTAATGGTTTCTATGGTTCTATGGGATTGTATCGGGTTTGGGGGTTATATTTATGCTACATTTACAACTAATTCTAAAATTTCAAATTGACATTTTAACAATTGGTTAAACTTCACTTATCACATTTGGATTTGACAAGTGAAGTTTACCCAATTGTTTAAATGTCAATTTAAAATTTCCAAATTGGTTGTAAATGTACACTTACAACTTACAAACTGCATTTATTAAATTTGAATTTGATGATTGAAGTTTAACCAATTGTTTAATTGTTAATTTTAAATTTCAGAATTGGTTGTAAATGTAGCTTTATTTTTGTTTTTAACTCCATTTACGTTCTTCATCCCGCACGAGGCCCCTCCGG
Organism: Listronotus bonariensis; assembly: GCA_014170235.1. NCBI lineage: Eukaryota > Metazoa > Arthropoda > Insecta > Coleoptera > Curculionidae > Listronotus > Listronotus bonariensis. Next base: position 15,829 of record JACEGR010004492.1, read on the forward strand.
GACCAGGTAATTTGTACCGCCTTCAACATCCTCTCGTTAGGCCTGGTCACGAACTTAACAAAATATAGTATATTACATTACAAGCGTGGAAAACCCACGAGTGTAAGAAAGTGATTTTCACACTAGTAATGTACACTATTTTTCCTATGACCACAAGTTATTTACCAAAACAAATAAAAGTTGTTTGTCTTCACAGAAAAAAATAAAAAAACAATTGAAAACTTTGCATCACTAGGGTGATATATACTTTTCCTTACTGCGATATATTATACTGTTTAAAAATATGTTTATATCAAAAATCACCTACCTATTAGCTTTTTATAATTTTAGAATTAAAAAAGGTCATCATTTAAAAATATTGCATGGCTTTTTCAATGTAAATCCAGTTAACAGCCTGGTAACTCCAAATTTATTTTAAATAACAATGACAGCGATGACAGCTTTATATTATACTTTGCAACACTAGTGTGATATAAGGCATTTTCTATGCATGAAAACAGTGTGCTATTTACTATTTTCACCTGTGGTCGTAGGAAAAATTTATTTTCGTACGTTCGTGGGCCTGGTTAAGCATAAAAATACGCAACTTTGTCCTTAATTACCCTGTTGTCGTCTCCGAGCAAGGAATATAAACTTTTCAATTTCCTTGGTGTCCGAGATCCTGATTCTCATTTTTTAAACTTGTGGAATGGTCCGCTCTGGTTCTCAACGCCTCAATAAGTGAAAATTTATTATGTTCTTCAACTTCGCAGATCCCTTGTGTGGCAGCCATTTTTTAACAAATTTTGGAACGTGGTTGAGAATAATCAGCTGATTGTCAAACTTGAAATTTGACATTTCTCAGCATTCCCGTTCCTTCAGTTTTTTATTTAAAAATTAAATCACAATCAAGCGCCAAACAACTTAATTTACCTTCAAAACGATTTCATAATCGTTATTTTTGGCTTCTAAACATATTATTTTTAGAATTAGAATTTTATTATATTTTTTTAAACTCGAAAACAAATTAAACGAAGAGTATGAGTGAGATTCGAGCCATGGAAGAAGTCCGGAATTTATTTAATCGGTTTACAAATTTAGTAGATAGAGATATAAAAGGTGTACATGTAAGTTATAATATTTTAGATTTTGCTTGTTGCTTTTTATATTAAATTTTTGTTTTAGTTTGGATGTTATTCGGTTGCCCTTATCGGTTTAACTGTAGCTATTCGCAAAGTACGACCTGTAAGTATTTAAGTATAATGTCATTAGTAAATATTTTTAGATGTCCCTGAAGTGTTAAGTCACAAAATAATTTATTATTTTGTTTACTTTACAATAAAGTAATTTTAAGTTTAAACATTTAAATTTGTAAAATGGGAAATGTCTCACTTTAGGAATCATAATATGCTTCGTCTATGGTATTCTAATAGGTGACCCAGTAGATAAATAATCCAAAACCCAAAAATAAGCAATAAAAGTAAATTCCTATTTAAAAGACTTAAATGAATATTTATCAAGAAAAACGTCCCTTTATTTTTGTTATTATTTGCTTATACTATGTCAGTTAGTTTATGTATACTTTAAATATTTTAACAAAATACTTTTTTAAATATGTAAAATTCCATTTTAGAAGTAACTACATAAAGTTACGCCTTATTTAAGTTTTACCCAGTAATTATTAGGTTTAAAAAAAATTGCAGAATGTACAGGGTGTCCCGTTTTAGTTGCAATTGCAGGGTATCTCGGCTATTAATAGAGATAGAAACTTGCGGTTTTGCGGTTTTCGCGAACTGTTGCTCTTTTTGATGAAAGGAAAGTTGACAATAAAAGTTTTTTCATGGCACTCTTTGTTCCTGACAAACAGGGCAAAATAATTTTTTTTTCATTTTGGGTCCACCCTCGTATTTCCGTTATCTTGTAACTCTAGGCAAAAGGAAAAAATGGTTTTGGTAGATATTTTTACGTAGGATCCAGTGGCGTAGATATATATATAAAATTTTTTTTTTGAGATATGAACCAAACATATGATTTTTCTTAGGGAACACCCTGTATTTTTTTTATTTAATAAATTATAGCCGATAAGAGCTTTACAAAAATATATATTACTTAATAGGTTTTTTCTCGGGTTTTTTTATATTTTTAGACCCTTAATTGACGTTTTTAATTTTAAAATTGTATTTCTTATAGTAGGCCATGATATTATAAACTTTATAACCAAAAAATAAAGTTGGAGTTCATAATTTGTTTAAATTTTACGGCAACATCTAAGTTTTAACTATTTTATCCCTATCAGAACCCCCATTTACTCACAGGTTGTCGGGTGTTTGGCCAAGCGTGTAAGGCGCCAGGTCTCGTTGAGCGCACAATCGACGTAAAGTGGGTTCCAAATCCTGCCGGCGGCCAAGGTCAGGAATTTAGTGGTTAGCTCAGCAAGATGGATAAAGTGCAAAATGTATCGACGCTATTAGCCAGCAAGGCCTAAGGCGCCGAAAACACATTTTGCCGTGTCCTGCGCAACCATAGACATGCGGACCCCACTAAGTTGGTAGGTTCGTTGGTCCCCCTGGGTGGGAACGAGGTCTTAAGTTGACGCGCGTATGTTAAGCTGTAGGTCCCGTCTGGCTGACATCACCCAGACGTAAAAAGACATGGGTTATCCCGGCCCTATTCTAAAGTCTAAGTCTTAGTCTACTCACAGGTTCTTTAAGTTTGTTCACCTCTAAATTATTCAAAAGCTGAATGTTTTAGACCAGCACAACTGTGTTTATACTCAAAACAGAGTCCAAAATCAGTATGTATCGATAATTTTAAGAAAAACATTCAATTTAAAACAAAATAGTAACAATACATATAATATATGAAACTAATACCTGTAAAAAAATTCAATTAAAATTTGGGTACCAGTTTCATACATGGTTTTCTACTATTTTGTTTTCAATTGAATGTTTTTCTAAAAAGTATGGATACATACTGATTTTAGCTGCTGTTTTGATTATAAGCACAGTTGTGCTGATCTAAATATTTAGTTTTAAATTAATTAAAAGATGAACAAACTTAAGGAACCGGGGTGCTGAGCAGGGTAAAATAGTTAAAACTTTGTATATAAAGTGCTAACTTTATTTTTGGTTATAAAGTTTGTATCATGGTCTACTATAAGAAATTTAATTTTAAAATTAAAAACATCAATAAAAGTATTAAATAACTATTAAGTAATATATATTTTTGGAAAGCTTTTATCCGCTATAATTTATCAAATAAAAAATATACACGGTGTTCCATAAGAAAAATCATATGTTTGGTTCATATCTCAAAAAATATAAAACTTTTAGAAAATCTAACTACGCCACTACGTAAAAATATCTACCAAAACCATTTTTTACTTTTGTTGTAAGTTACCAGATAACTGAAATACAAGGGGGGAAAATGGAAAAAAATTAATTTCGCCCTGTATGTTGGAAACAAAAAGGGCCATGAAAAAACTTTTAGTGTCATCTTTCGTTTTATCAAAAAAGAGCAACAGTTCGCGAAAACCGCAAGACCGCAAGTCTCTATCTCTATTAATAACCGAGATACCCTGCAATTGCAAGAAAATCGGGACACCCTGTGCATATTTTTTTAAGGTTGCCAGTGTTTTTGTAATCTAAAATTTTAGTCAAATTTTGTTTCTCTCTGTAATTCCTACAAATAAAATGACCAGTGTAGTACTACAAATAATATATTTTCTTTGATTATTTTTTTATTTTAGTAACTATCTCTCTTATTGAGGAGATAAAACATTTTTGATTACATTTTTATATGATATTTTTAGTTTAGCAAATTTAAACGACCAAAAGATATCCCGAACCACTTTATCACAGAAAAAAGAGAACTGACAGGCCTTGTTAAAAGAATAGAGCCTAATGGTGGTCTTTTAATGGTTGAACACAAACCATTGGTTAACATCCCCCTAATATCCTCTGGACAGCTACCAGTTAAAATATCAGGTGTAAATGTTACTGGATTGGGCCTAAGTTGGCTACAAGCCATTGTTGCTGGTCATGAGATTAAATTTGTACCTATCGCCAAAGAAAAGGATTTTGTGCAATGCCAAGTCTTGTTGGTTTCAAACAGTAAAAATGTAAGTATGATAACCCGTATCTAATACATTTACTGCCTTTTCATATTAACGGAAGACGGAAATACGGGCGACGGACCAACGCTATCGAAGTGTATGGAGTCTTATGAGACCTTTTGTACATAGAGAACGCGGAAAGTTGACTAACTCCAGGGCTTTCTATAATTTTTTATCACTCTGTCCGTCGAAACCGGCTTAGTGTGAAAAGGCGCTTAGTCTATTAAAATATATTTTAAATGTAAAATCTGATAAATTACTAGAATGCTTTCAAATTTATATTTCACTATTAGGTATCACATCAATGTTGAATTGTAAAACATCATTTTGGGTGCATGCTCCAAGAGAAATACCAAATTTTACTCCACTTTGTATAATATAGTTATAACTCAAAATATAAAAAATGTCCAAGAGTAAAGTACTTTTGTTTTTAAACTAGAACAAAATAGTGTAAGTAAATGTTGTGGAGAATTGGATTTTGTATTAAAATTTGAAGCAAAAGCATTACAGTAGAATAAAATGCTTTTATGTGTATATTATTTTTTTTTCAATAGACATTGAAACATAAATACTGGTCAAGAAACTGTGAATAGTGTGATATTTAAAAAAAATTAAACATTTTGAAGATTTCTTTTAAATTCGTCGTCCCTTGTTGGGTATTATGTTAATGCCTTAATTGACAAAAACATTTCTTTTTTACTTTTTAAAAAAATGTTAGAACTTCTAACTTCTAAATAAATAATTCAATTCATTACAACATTTACTTATCAAATTTTGTTCTATTTTTAAAAATGAAAGTGCTTCGCTTTCAATAATTTTTCATAGTTTTATTTATAACTTGCCCTATAACTACCAATTTAAGTAAATTTTGTACTTCCTACTTTTGAGCCATTACCCAAAATAAATGTTAAAATTAAAAGTTTTTGGTTTATTTGCCCTTTTGTTACACCTATCATGACACACACTGTATTATATTGACAACATTTTATTTTTTTAGAAAAAGCCAGAAATCTTAAATGTTGGTGAGAATCTTGTAAAAATTGGCTTCGGACAAACAGCGTCGATCCAGCGCCCTCTAGCAGAAGACCCAGCGTTCCTAACTTACTACAAAAGACTGCAAGCTGCTGAAAATTATGCCCTGCGCAAGCAACTAGGCCTCAAGTACTATGTAAAACCCACTAAAAATGCTTTTAGTGCTTTATTTAAAAATTAAATAATCTGTCTAAAAATGTAAACAAATCTGTCAAGAAACAAGTTAAGGGGATTCCCCATATGACGTCAGCATAGTATAGGGCTATGACCGTAGTGGGTGAATGCTGTTTGATTGTAATACAATGTGTGGGTGTGTACAATATTATACAGTTTTTCTTTTATACAGAAGATTATTCGATTTCAGAGGATTTGATGTATTGGCTTGATGAGACCTACTAAGTTTTTATTTTATAAATTATTAAAATTTTTGTTATTCTATACAGGATGTTCCACGACGAACTGCGTCGATAATTTTATTGAAAATTAGGGTCGCCGTTTATTTTAACCATATTAATATGTCCCTTAAGTTCTCCTATGAGGCTCCTTGATTCTTAGTTGATGCTTTTATTTAGAAAAATGTATGGTTAAAGTTATTTGCTTGAAAACATCATTTATAATATAAAGTTTAAAATAAGTAAAAAGGGTTAGACTTAATTTATAGAACAATATTTATTAAATGGAAAAAAATTCTATATAGAAAAAGTTAATAGCATATGAGGGTTTTATTTAAAGTAAAAAAGTTGACATCAAGTTCCGGTTGTCACAGCCTTCTGCAGACCTTACAATGTTGCCAAATTTTTAAAATTGTCCATCGACTTCTTTGAGAAATTGATCGCAGTAGTTCAACGTGGAACTGTATATCAAAGTAAAATTATTGAAATTGGCGATACACTAAAAGAAAAATAATCATAATATACCGGGTGTCAACAAATGTATTAGACAAGCTATAACTCCCAATGTATTAGACATATCAAAATGAGACTTAGTGTAGGTAACTGTTATGAAAAAAACACTTCCGATTTAACCGGAAATGGCTCCAATTTTAAAGTTTTAAATGCAACACCCTGTATATTTTAACATTTTTGGATTCGTAAGATAATTCTAAATCAAAACGGGTCATTGTAAAATTTGATTTTTTAGAGTAATTTTTAATATTGCATCTAGGTGGTTGTGATTGGATGCACATAAATCTAATGCTGCGTCCAGACTTGCAACAATTTGCCACGCCGAATAGCGCGCCACATAGCCTGACATAGCGCGGACGTGGACGTGGACGGAATTCACGTTGTTCCAAGGGCTTGGGGAATGATTCCGCGGTGATTTAAACCTTGTCGGTTTTTGCATCAAAGCAGCGCGCAAATAGGTTGGTTTGTTTGGACGGATGTTTATCGAATTGTTGCAAGTCTGGACGCAGCTTAAGGACCCCAGGTAATGTCAGAAAAATACAATCGCAAAATATTATTGACTTGTATGAACAGATGATTAAAGTTAGATATTTTTATGTCTAACTTTTATTTTTATGTGGGAATCATTTTTAGATAAGCAGTTTTCAAAACAAAATTTTTTGACCAATCTCACAATACCAATTTATTTGTGATCGGATTAAAAATAGGGCCATAAAGATTAATGATGGCCACTTAGTTGCAGTTTTAAAAATGGCTTTCAAAAAATTAACTAGGCGTAAAAACTTTTCAAAATGTCACATTCTAATTTAAAATTTTCTCAGAAATCCAAAATTGTTAAAATATACAATTCATTTAAAAATTCAAAACTGAAAACATTTTCGGTTCAACAAGAAACAGGAAGTAACCGAAAAGTGTGAAATATGCTAAAACTCTTCTCTTCACATACCATTTGTCTATAGGATCCTCATTTTGATATGTCTATAATACTCTAGGAGTTATGACCTGTCTAACAGATTCGTTGACACCCGGTGTTTGTTTCACTGTAAATATTTTTTACTTAAAAAAATTTGTACTTAAATTAAGAACTGTATATACTATAACTTTGAATGACTGCAGTAGATTCCCCTCTCCTCTTTATTATGTGTTAAAATATGCCATGGAATTAGTACAATTCTATTTTGCCATTTCGTTACAATGAGGCCCTTAGATGAAAATTCTGTAAATTCAGGAGAAACGGAGAAAACCGCAAAAACTGCTAGTTGCACAGAAGGTATTAAAAACAATCCTACTATGATACTAAAAGGGCGATACCTGGTAATAAACGAATTTAGTTCTTAAATATTTTTAAATATAATGTCAAAATTTAAAACAATAATATTAGTCGGGTTTGGTTTAGGGTTCGACCGATACCGATATCAGTATCGGTATATCGGCAATCATCGCCGATATCGGTATCGGCCGATATAGAAAGTGCAATATCGGCCTATATCTACTATCGTTATCGGCCAAAATCAGTAATAATTGTTTAAAATGATTTTTTAAATCATAATAAAATCAATTTTGAACCAACTAATTTGTTCCATAACTTAAAGGAATGCTGGAAAAAGCATTTTTAGAACTCAAGATTAGGGAAATAAAAACACAAAAGCTAATTACTAAACAAAAAACGTTGTAAGTAATATTAATTAAAAAACAAACAAAAATTTCTGAAAATGTAAAAAGTTAACAACGTACAAATAAACTGTAATAATAATAATAATTAGTAACAAAAGTTAAGTTTTGGTAAGTTATAATGTAACAAAATTACCGATTCTGCTCTTTCTGGGGTTAGACGATTTCTAGAACTTTCATATACATTCCCAGCCGAAGAAAAAGTTGTTCACTAGTTACGCTACTTGGTGGGGGTGCTAAGTATATAATTGCACATTTATACAAGAGTAAAAGAATGTCTTTTTTATTGTCCCACTACAACAAGGGATCTTTATTTTTGGATATTCTCGTTATTTCAAGGTATATTTTATTTTTATCTTCAAATTTAGGAAATTAAACCATTGGTATCCCTGTCTAAAGGCTTGTCACTTGTTAAAGTACTAGTAAATTGTGCAAAAGTATTCCAAAACAAGCCTTGAGGAGTGGAGTCAGGAACATTTTCTTTGTTTACTTCTGATTTCTTCGCAATTTTCGTTATGATGTTGGCTAATTTTTATAGCAAAATATCAATAATAAAAAAGTCTGCCGATATATAGGCATCCGCCGATAACGACCATGCTAATATCGGCCAAAAAAATCATATCGGTCGATCCCTAGTTTGGTTGTGGCGAAAATTTAATTATTGGATTTTTCCGGATTTGCATCGAAAAGCCTCAACTATATGATGATGTGTTCAGATATCTAAATATTAATAATTATTTTATGGTGCTATACATCTTCAATCATTTTCCTTTCAGCTTTAATACTCCAAACACTTCATCCCAGTTTATTTTTTATAGGTAACTACTCTGAGCTCTTATATTATTATTATTATTATTTGACTAGCTGGCTAACTATAATGTAAATATTTTATTCAATACTAATTTGTCACTTAAAATCTTTATTTATAACATTCTCCTTCTAAAAAGGGTTAATTTTATAGAGAGTCAGCTGTTTACTTAGCAATTAATTATGGGTTATTGTTTTTGTCATTTGTTAAATACCTTAAAGTTGTATACATTATATTTTAGATATTGGACTAATACCACAATAGTTTTTTTCTAGCATTATTGTGATATTACTGTTTTTTAGATAATGTTAAATTTATTGTTATACAAATTTTACTTCTGCCATTATAAAATTGACTATTTTGAATAATTCAATGTTTTATTATTTCAAATGTTCCAAAAATCTATATACTTAAAACGCAAAGCCATAATTATTTTTAAATTATTAACCACCAACAGCCCGCAGCTATATAGCCATTATTATCTTCATTCTAATCGGGTTTACCAATAAGAGCGTCAAAACTTTAAAATAACACAAAGTAGGTACAAGTAAATAAAAAGTAACTTTTATTTTATTGGAAAAAGAAATTCATGGCATTAAGTTTGCAAATAATATTGTTTAAATTTCCTCCTCTACTTTGTTTAGTTGAATGGATTCTTGTGACCCAATTTGTGATTACCTTTTCAATCATATCTCCCGGTAAATTTCTAATGGTGCGTGTGATGTTCTGCTTGAGGCCACAAATCGGTTGTGGCCTATTCTCGTAGACCTGAGATTTAAGGTAGTCCTACAAACAATAGTCCAAGGGTGAGAGATCACATGACCTTGGCGGCCAGTTCACATAACCATTTCTCGAAATAACCCGCATTTTGATGAAAAATTTTATAAGTAAATTTTAATAATTCAATTTTTAATAATTTTTACTCTTTGTTGAATCGTGTATCTCTCCATAATAACTTTCCAAGCACTACTGAACACAAGTATAAGAGTTTTGTGACAAAATTCTATGCAATCTTGCTACAGCAACATTTTAAAGTTCTGACGCTCTGATTGGTAAACCCTTCACTTGAAGCACTAAAAGATTATTTAAATAATAATTTATAACAGAAAAAAATCTAATAAGATAAAAATTTCTGTTATAAAAATAGAAACCCCATAAATGGTTAAGGTCTTAAGGTATTTTTTAAGTTTCTCGCAGGTTTAACAGAAAAATATTACTTTGGTTCAGAATGTAGTCGATTCTTGCACGCACCAAGTCGATTGACCCTAACTTACGTGAAGCTCACGTAAAAGGGAAAATCCATTAACCGTTTAAACAAAAAACTTTATTATTTAATTTAAAACGTGATATGTTTTTTTTATTTTTGCTGTAAGCTTTCTCTTTTACAACCCGTCTAGGTCTTGACAACAAATCGTTTATAAAATTAGCAATTAGCGTCTTGATTGTAAAAAAACATTTTTGGAAAAAGCTGATTATCTTCTTTAAGGTACGTATCCGTGGCAAAGCAACAATTAGAAACTTTTTGTTTATGTTGCATGTCCAAAAATGTTTCAATAAGTGGGTCATAATTGTAGCAACAAAATAAAAATGTTACGTGTTTCCATGTTAAGTCGGTAAGATCAAAGGAAAAGTCAAAACAAGTTTGAACAAATTTAGTTGTTGCTGCGGTGGAGACAAAAGTTGAGACCTGTTGACATTTGTTCTGCAATTTTCGAACACAAAGCAACATTTATTAACAAAAAGTATACCTTTAGGTCTTACGCTACCACCGGCTTTAAAATTATTACTTCTTACATTGTGTTTGAGAGCAAATGCACCAACCACCAACGCATAGACACTAGCATAGATGAAAATTGGAATGCGAATTTACGTAATCAATATAGGCGCATAAAAATGTGAGGATCTGCAAAAACCCAAGATACGATTTTTGTGCTTACATACTTTTTAGTAATCAATCTGACAAAAAACATGGGACTGTGTTTATTGTGAATAACAGGTCGTGTTAATCACAAAAACATTTTAAACTCTTGAGTTGTCTTTAGCAGAGAGCAAACCACTAATAAAATGTAAGGGTTTGTACACTTATTTCTTGCTAAAATGGTGACTGTACATTATGTATGTTCTTATCCATGGTTCTTATTAAAGATGTCAGTTAGAAAGTATATTAAAAGTAAATGGAGTAACTGTAAACCGATTTTTGTAATTTTTGCTAACAGTTGTAAATATTGCATTTAAGGCATAAAGCGGATATCAAGGTACTTCGGGACTCCTAAATGTACCAATTGGAAACCGGTCACCTGACTAAAAGATAATATCCGATTGGCGTAGACTAGTTTGTGATTTCTCTGCAAACAGGCCTTTTGAATCTCTGTTACAGCCCACAAAGGCTTTTTGCCTAAGTACCAGAGTACCGTGGGTGTCGGGTTATTAGATGTTTAATCCATACTTCTTCCTGTTTTGTCAACGGTGTCCAAGCACTGAAACATGCAGGTTTTGCATTTCACAGCACTTTTTAGACAACGAGGTAGTGTCACCACGGACGTAATGTTTTAAATAACTACTACCTATGATAGGCAGAATACTACAAGAGGTTTTCCATTATCATCTGTGAGGTGACCAGCTAATAAAAACCCGATCTAAGAATCCGAGATTCAAAACCGGGTCGCTACGGTAAAAGGCTAGTACCTCAGCCGCTGCACCACGCTCGCAACCACCATTTGCCTTGTTTCATTTATAGAGGTACAAGGTGTCCAAGGTTTTCATTTATATTTTGCCATCCACTTTAAACTATAAGCAAGAAGAATAGAAAAAAACGTCCTGTATAAAAGTTTCATACTTTTTATCAAATTAACATCAAAAATTTAAGAAAAATGGAGAGTTAAATTTTTTTAAATGGATCACCCTGTATATTAATTATGTTACCATTAAAAAGGTTTTTTAAAAAGCTTTACGAAAATACCACATTTGATATATCTACCTTTGAAAGTTTTCGAAATATACCGACTTAAAACTGAAAAATATAGTAGATATATATACCGGGTGATGCATCGCCGGGCGGGACATAGGAAATCTCATGTAAATTTTAATTGGCTCCCCTAATTATTTTAGAGAAAAATTCTATTGAAGTTTAATGAAGAGCATGCAAATCTACGTACATGGTAAACACTTTAGATTTTTCGGTTAACCCGTTTGCTAGTTAGGTGCTAATATATTTTTAAAAATTGTTACATTATTATCGCCTCATATTTATGAACAACAATAAAAATACCAGTTAGCGTGATATTACGTTGTCATTTTTAAATTTAGTGCTTTATTATTATCAAAAAATCGTACAGTGAAAAGATTAAAGTTGTATTTATACAAACGAATTAAGTTAAGTTAAACTAAACTAGAGTAACAAATTTCAAAAACTTATAACATTTATAATATTTACATGGTTCAATAAATTATTAGGTAATATTATTATAATAATTAATATTTAAAACAAAATATATTTGCTTTTCTTCCAGAATAAAGTTTAAAAGTTTATTTAATATTTTAAGAAAATTAAAATCTTTTGATACATTATGAAGAATACTGCTCTTCCCACAATATAATAAAAGCTATTGCTGTTTAAAAGAAATAGAAATAATGAAATACTCAATATTAAGTTACTTACAATACAATAAAGGTTCATTGGCACTCGGTTGAAATCATTTTTATGCATCAAAATAAAAATCTTAACAAGACGCCAGACGAGAAAATGTATGTAAGTAACTTAATATTGAATATTTCCATTATTTTATTTCTTTTAAAGCAATAATAACTTTTATTATATTATTGAAGAGCAGAATTGTTCTTCATAATGTATAAAAAGTTTTAATTTTCTTAAAATATTAAATAAACTTTTAAATTTTATTCTGGAGAAAAAGCCAAATAATATTTTGTTTAAATTTAATCTCCCAGAAAACAAATAAAACATAAAATAATTAATATGTTGGAAATAAACTTTAGGATTTTAAGAAAATTTTCAATTATTCCTCCATTGAAAGTTTACCTCTTCATTTTTCTTAAGTTTTTAATGTTTTTTGTTTCTCTCCTTATTCTTAAAAATAATAGATCAAATATTTAAAAAAACTCGGTATCGGGGTTTTTCGACATAAAAAAAGATGTAATTTTTATGTGGACCTAATTTTGCGGTTTTACGGTAGGTGGCCCCCTACCTACCGTAAATTTTTCCAAAACTGCAAATTTTGTGGGATCCTGTCAATGCAATTTGTAAGGAAAACAGTCAATTCTGCCATGTTTCTTACACAAAAATGCTATAAGTACCAGTTTTCGAGATCTTTGCTGTTAACTTATCCATAATCTGGTCATTTTATATTGAGAAAATACCTAGTAAGTAACTATATGATTACTGACTTTTTAAACCAATATAACAAGAGGTTTATTGTGGTAACTATCAGGGGCAGCCGGAACTTATTTCTCAGGTGGGGCTAATTTTGTGAGACAGACTTTTATAATGAGATGTTTCTACTTCTGCCGAAAAAATATATGTATACAAATAACCATTGCAAGAACTATTGAATAATAAAATATATATTTTTTACTACCGTTAAAAAATATGTTTTTTTTTTTTAAATCGTTTTCATAAAGAAAAAAGTACTCCATTTTAGTACACTATATAAAGTGTTGAAAGAAGAGCTATTTATGTATCAAGGGCGTTACTAGGACTATAATGCCCTGAAGGTCTCGCTAGATTTGACCTGATGGGCATTATAGTCAGTACTAGCTTGGTGCATACAATGCTTTATGTTTTACCCAAAAAGGTTTTCAATGACTAATTACATTATTTATTCGCAATATAAAAAATAAGTTGCACCTGTACCTGTATACGTAAGTAGATAATGACTGGTGTTTAGTTTGACTTTGATGTTTCTATCAGTTAGTCAGTTGGCATTTTTATTTAACGATTTGCTCAAAATGGAAGAAATTCCACAAAATATAAGAGAAAATGCCATAAAAGCGACCGAAAATCTTTTGCCAGTTGAATCAAGGCAACAGTATGATCAGGAGTATGGCATATTTGGTATTTGGAAAGATGCGAGACGCAATTCTTCAAATAACCGAAACCGTTTTAATGGCATATTTTTCAGGAACTGGCCAAAGTTATTGATTTTATTTTTAATATACACCGAAATCGGTTTTAAAAAACTGAAAACCGAAGGCGCATTTACATATTTGCCGCCGTAGGCTATTTTATTTTCGTCGCCCCTTTCTTGTTCTTTTTATTCTTGAAATGCGAAATAATTTTGAACACCAAAAAAAAAAAAAAAATAAAAAAAAAACAAAAAAGGCCTCACTTTCATTTCTTTCAATTCTACGTACTAAATAAAATTCGAAATTCGCAATTTTACAAGTACAAATTTTGCCGCCCCTAAACAACGTCTGCCGCCGCCCTAAAAACGCCGCCATAGGCTTCAGCCTACTCAGCGCTTTGGTAAATACGCCACTGTATAAACCGCAATCAACTAAAAACCTATTCAGCTGATATTCCAAAGAACCGCTTTTCGATTTTGGTCCGATTATCCAAAAAAACCGGTATTCGAAAACCGATTATCCGAAAACCGGTATTTGAAAACCGCTTTTTAAAACCGGTTAACTCGATATTCGAAAGGACTCGATTTTCAAATACCGGTTAATCGGTATTTCGAATACCGGTTTTTCGGTTTGGCCAAAATTGCGGTGGCTGACCGAAAACCGGTTAACCGAAAAGCCGGTTTTCGGTTGACAGCCCTACTTTTAATTTCTCGTTAATCGTTAAATGTAATAAAGAAACAATGGATGTACCAGAAATTCTTTTTAGGCAATTTATTTTTGTAATTTTGCTGCTTTTATTTCTCTATTTCAATTAGTTTTAACAGAAACGGAAGGTTCTAATATGCCTTACAAATGTCTTTAACAATAAATTTGATTGCACTATAAAATAAATACCTTTGTTATTGCAATATAAGACTCTAAATCAAGCTGGTAGGTAGCAAGTTACACTGATTTAATTTACTTTAAGTCATATTTAACCATTTTTTTGTTTTTGAAAGAAACCCAAATAAAACTTATTCTACACGAGTGGCTAAAATAATCTAAAAAACAAATATAAAAAACTCTTCAAACGCTTGGTACTAACCAGCCAGATAAAATGTAATTTCGGTATATTTTTTGCATCTCTAGATTTTAAATGATATTATTTTCAATATGAAACCAATATTCTCTAAGGTGCTTCTATCACTGTAAATTAGGTAGATACATTAATAAAATTCGGTTAGCAATTTATAAAAATCATGTATAATGCGTTAGATTAACGCCTAACTGACGCCAATGCACCGTCTTATAAACTTCTGAAAGTCATTGGCAAATCCGATCATGCCAGGCAAGTGATATGAATGGTTTTCTGATGACCTAACAATGCAGAGCTTGGCAGAGCAGCTCTATTTCTGACGGCAACCGCTTCTATTGTTCGTCTTGTTTGTAGTCTGTATTTAGAATTTAGAGCTTATTTCGTTTGTGGCTTGGCTGCATTGACACCTTATTTTTCAAATTCTGTGTAGTTCCATGTGAGTACTTCCAATAAGGCAAAAATACGCTAGGAGAATTTATATGTCAAATATGTTTCACAGGCACATTTTCTTCAAGCAATCTAAATCAAACAAGAGGATGCTCAAACTTAATACTCATTTTCTAAAGGCAAGAGCAATTATGTAAATTAGACGAGTAAACACGAAAATATATTACTCAGATAACTGTCATTTTTTGTGTGTTGACCTTACTGATTCGTTAAAAAAGTTACTGATTAAAGATGGGCTATTGGTAAATTCGGCGAAAAACAAAGTATATTTTTTAATATTAACCAAAAAACCAAATATAAGTGGAGGTAGATCATTCTTAACTCGGCACCATTGCTAACTGTGATTGGCGTTGTCATCCTAAAAAGTAGCCCTAAACAGCATAAAATAAAATCTAAAATTAAAAAATAAAGATTTCCGATCTTAGCAAATAGGGAAAATGGTAATTTTCGATAAAATATATGACTGTTAATTTATTTTAAGGCAAATAATTGTTTTATTTTATTTTTGCTTTCTATATTATGTTGTCTATGGATAGTTTTAAAAATTAACGTAGCTAAGGTAGATACAAAAATACAAGAGATTAAAAAGATGTTTTTTAATTGCTTAATTATAAAAAAAAATAAAAACGTCAAAAAAGTCAGTGGCGTACTTTTTGTTCTAAATATTATAAGTTGTGGTGCCCACTGAGACGCCATTGGGCCCAATATCAACTATCTGGTGAAGGCTAAATAAGCACCTTATTACTTTTAATATATGTAATAAATTTTATCCAAATCGGCCAAAGCATATTAAAAATATTTAGAAAATACTGATTTTTTCTTAAATTTTACGCTCTGGCTAAGCAACACGTGCGGTCAGACACGCACCACTCGCCGGGCCCGCCCCTTTTTTCTTGTCGTGACCTACTAGACATCCGCATCCGCATCGGTTTATGCGGATGCGGATGCAGATGCAGATGTCTAAATCGACGCGGATGTTCCGCATATGCGGATGCAGATGCGAATATTCGCAACATCAGTGGCACAGACTACCGGTAAATTTGACCGGTGTCGTATTTTAAACCTCAATATTTTACTTGCCTTAGGACATAAACTTTTTCAGACTTGGATAATAGCATAAAACTAAGTGCCAGAAAGGTAAATAAACGCTTATAGCATAATGATGTGAATTCCATGATCTGGACAAATCGGAAAGTCCCGCCTGTCAAAATTACCGAATCTCTGTGGTTAAGGGATATACATGTCAGTTTATTTATGCATTGTTTAAACTTCCTGTAAAACTGCAATTAATTAAAAGATATTTTGCATAAGCTCATTAACCTGTCATTGTTATTTTATAAAAAAATCAATGCTGTTTCCACGCTGCTTTTATTTTAGTTCCTACCCAACATCAGCGACAATATAACATCAAAGTGGTTTTATAAAGTCACTTGTTTACTACATGGTGCCAGAAAACCACTCAGGCACTATCCGACCGACAAAATCGAACAGACTTTTTATCGGCAGCTCAACTTAAAAGCTCTGCAAGCGGCACTCCGCTGGGCTTTTGCCTTGTTCAAACAATTCAGTCGTCCGAACGCATATAGATACATCATTTTTCAATCCGCTAATCAACTAAGTAAACACAGCGATCGGGTCGATCAACAACAATGTTCGGTCGGGGTCTCTAATGGTTTTCAAAGGAAATATTTTTCTTTGTAATAAGTTCCATTCGTTGTTGGTTTTAAGTTATTATAAGGGGAATAAAAATAAGTACGTTATAGAAAAACAAAATAAAAATGCAGGAAAAACTTACACATGTATGTAAGTATATGAAGAGTCAGTTGGAATGCATTTTAAGGCATTATTTATGTGAAATTTATGTAAAAATTATTAATTATTAAAACAATGTAGGTAAAACACCTAGGGGAAAATGGCCTCAAATGACATACTATACTATAATGCGATTTATAATAACAAATTGCAAAGTGCTTTTATAACTTATTCTTAGTCATTACTTAAGCCAAGGTTCACCTAATCCAGTATAGAAAAATATAACGACTATTTTTCCTAATGTCTCAAAAATATGTCATTTTAGGCATGGAGTCAGATAAAATGACACAATAGTTTAGGCTAAAGTGGTATGTACCTTCAACAACTTTAAGGATCTTATAAAGTATAAACATATACATTACATAAATTTAAAACTCACATCTAACACATTTACTATTTATATAATGATAAGTTATGCAAATATTCTTAACTGTTTTTTAATATAACAAGAAAGTTCACGCAAAATATTTTCATATTAGGGAAACTAAGCGCATTCGGCATGGACCTACTTTGAACAACCTTCGCATGAATATTTTATTTTATATTTACCAACCATCAAGAAAAAAATACTTTTAACAAACACGTTAAAATAGTATGTCATTATACACTTATTACATGTATGTCATTTTATCCAAAAACGACAATTTAGCAAACATGCTTAAATTTTGTGAGTATATTTAAACCTATAGTAATCATCTCTATAAATAAACATAGCCAAATTATTGTGTTTCAATAAAATAATAACAGAATTTGTAACCAAACTATGTAATTTCGTACAAATAAACAACTTATATTATATTATACACTGAAAAATTTTAGATTAAAGCTCTCGGTTATTGTCTACGCTTCGCGTCAGGAGACAACACAACTTCGCGCTAAAATCTAGAACTTTTTTCCCTTGTATAATAGGTAACTTAACAGTTAAATAAAATTTACAAAACAAATTAACAACTACCAGTTAATTATAAATATCTTTTATTATACTCTTTAAAACAGGGTTTAACATAAGGGCCTGTTAAATATTGAGTATCAGCCACTTGGAATAAATTCCATAATATATAAATGGAGGCATTTTCGAAATAACGGTCAGGCACGTCAATTGCAGTTTTTAGTTGGGCAATTTTTCCAACCATTTCCATAAGTAGGTTTTGTATTTCAATTTTACGGAAAATTTGCATTATCCAATAATTTGACATTTTGCTATATAGAAGGCCATAGCAGAAAATAAGGAAACTCCATTTTCAATACCTGTTTCTTTGCTTTAGCTATCCCAACTTGATACTTTAATAAAAATCAACTTTTTATTTTTTAAAGTCTTTTAACTACCTTATATTCAATCTTAAAAATATGACTTTATTAAAGAACAGCACTATTGCAGAAAAAAAAGTTATATTTGCTAAATTAAAATGAAATAAATAAATATTAGGTATAGAGTATTAAAAATAAAAAAATCTTATTTAAACTTTAAAAAATAAAAATTAAAATAAATGTTTAAATAGAAGTGTTTTATAATATGCATTTATTTTATTTTCACATGGCAAATATGACATTTTTTTTCTGTACTAGTACTTTTTATTATGAATTCATATCTTTTAAACTTATCTATTATTGTTATACTATTAGTATAACTAAAGTTGTCGAACTATTTAAAAAAACTACATATTTTACATTAGCTTAATTAAGTAAATTAAAATAACGTTAAAATATAAAAGTTGATTTTTAATAAAATATCAAGTTGGGATAGGCTAAACCAAAAAAAGTATTAAAAAATATTGTTTTGTCATTTTCTTTTATGACCTTCTATAAAAAGAGCCAAATTTATGGAAAACGCTAATTTTCGGTAAAATTCAAAATACAAAATACCCTCTAATATATATTTTTAAAAACTTGAAGTGAAACTAATAAACATAGATAAAAATATATAGGGTGTTCCATAAGAAACAACAAGTTGGGTAATTTTCTAAAAAAACGGCCCAATATAGAAAACAACTATATAAATAATCTATTTAAAGATTTTTCATAGCTTTAATAGCAAACGAGTTATAGAAAGTTGTAAAAACAGAAAAAAATCTGAAAATCACCCTGTAGCTCCGGGATGGATCGCAATACCATGAACTGTTTTCACTTCATTCAATTTTCTCGAAAAAAAAGAGATCGAAAGTCCTATATTAGAATTTTGATATTTTTTAGGGGTTTCGAGATACCTTATAAAACCATCGAAAATGAATCACCCTTTATATACTGTTCAAAAGTAAGAAAAAATTGCTACTTAACTAGAACTTTTTTAAAGTATTGTCTTTAAAACGGAATTATTTCAAAGAGTAAAAACCTAAAAACCGCGCGGATGATGACGTGACGCTTTTTTAAATAAGTTGTTGTTACGTTTGGGGATATGTATTGTCTCAACTTACTTTTAAAATATTAAATACTTTTAAAAGAAACTATTTTAATTATAAACTACTAGAAAAGAGAAAGCTGGGTACTTTTCTACAACTTTAAAACGAATAGGTATATTCTCTTCTTCAAAGATTTAATTAATAACAAAATGCACAATTATCGCTATTATCAAAACAAGTTAAATACTTAAAAATCTAAAGCAGGGATGATGACGTGACGCTTTTAAATAAGTTGCACTCAAGAAGAAATAACTTTTTCCTATAATATAATTTAGGCATTGACTTGGGGTCTGTTGTTATGTCCGGGGATATGTAGTCTCTAAACTTACTTTTTGAAATACTAAATACTATTTAAATAGAAAATAGGAAAAACTATTTCATTTACAAACTACGTAGTAAAATAGAAAGTTTTTTACACTACTTTTAAAGCGAATATATTTTTCTCTTACAAATTATTTGAATAATAAAATACAATTATCGCTATTATCAAACAAGTCAAAAAATCTAAAAACAATGGATGATAACGAGAAATATTTTTTCCTATAATGACGACAATTGTAGTTTCACTATAGACACCCAGAACAATGCTAACAAATTTTGGTCGTCAGCTCGGACGCTCGCTTCGTGGAATTTATGAAGCGGGTATCCATCGAGTACGCACGTAAAACAGTACGTATATTTGCCGCTTCTATAAATTCAGGCGAAGCCACAGCCAGTCCAAACTGATTGACCAAAAGTTAGCATTGTTCTGGGAGTCTATAGTGAAACTACAATTGTCTTTGCTATAATATAATTAAGGCATCATTTGGGGTTTGTTGTTATATCTATATCCGGTGACATGTAGTCTCTCAACTTACCTTTACAACACTAAATAATGTTTAAAAATAACAAAAGTTATTTTATTTACAAGTTATTAGGTAAATAATAGAGTTTTTTTACACACTACTACTTTTAGGTGCAATTATATTTTCTCTCTTTCTTAAGGAATTTAACTAATAATAAAAAAATGCAATTATCGCTATTATCAAAAAACAAGTTCTTCCAAAAACCAGGGATGATGACGTGACGCTTTTAAATAAGTTGCACTTAGGAATAACTTTTTTTCCTACAATACTCAAATTTTAGAAATTGACTCAAGGTTTGTTGTTATGTTCGGAGATATGTAGTCTCTCAATTTAACTTAAAAACACTATATACTGTTTAAAAATAACAAAAACTTTTATTTACAAACTACTAGTAAAATACGAAGTATTTTTACACTACTTTTAAGCGAATATATTTTCTCTACAAAGATTTAATTATTAATAATATGCAATTATCGCTATTATCAAACAAGTCAAAAATCTAAAACCAGGGATGATGACGTGATGCTTTTAAATAAGTTGCACTTAAGGGAATATTTTTTTCCTATAATATAATTTAGGCATGACTTGGGGTTTGTTGTTATGTCCGGGGATGCCTCAATGATTTATTCAAATGGGGCTTTTTGTAAACGTAAAATTAGGGGTTTGGTTGATAGCGTTTTTGAGTTTAATATGCCTCTGCACATGTCCGGTTTTGAAGCAGTATGCTATATTACTGAAATTGAACATGCAAGTTGGCTTTTCTCTAGGGGAAGCCCTAAAGTTGAAAATTTATGCTCTTTGTAAATTTTTAACGTAAATATTTCAATTATTAATAGGAATATAGAATAGCTTTTACAATTTAGCTTTTTCGGTTATTAACGTTTACATTAAACATTAAAAAACATTTTTTTTTACTTAAAAATATAATAAAAAGTATATAAACTAAATCAAAACTTACAGTAATCATGCATAACGTATGATGGTATAATGTTTTTTAGTTTTTGGTTGTTTTAAAAAGTTTTCTCCAAAATATTAAATATCAATATCATTATATTATTGATGCAAAAATGTTATCGCTTTTGCCTACAGAAAATCAACAGTCAAAGTGTAGTGTACGTGGTTTCGAGAAATAATGAAGTTTATAATATAGGCTTTTACACACTTCCGGTTTCACCGGAAATGACTGAAACTTTTGATTTTTAAATGGGACACCCTGTATATTTTTTGTTTTTCGGATTCTCTAGATCGTTTTTAGTCGAAATACAATATCTTTTTAAACGGATTTTGTTAATTTTATTTTTTTAAGTTTAAATTTTTATTTTTCATCTAGACGCTATGACCATTCTAAAATCACTCCTCATACTTTACTTACTTTCAGAAGAATACGAAATAAATTTTATCTTCTTAAACTTATTTACTAGAGGGCTCTAAACTTCATTTTTTTAGTTTTATTTACCCTAATCCAAAAACCAAAACTAGGACCATATCACTTTCATAATATTTCTAAATTCAGTATTTTAAAGCAAATCCAACGATGTAAAACACTACGACACTTTGCTTCATTTTCTTTTAAAATAACAACATTTATTATGTAGGTAAATGTTTTTTTTGATACTGAATAGCGTACGTTGCAATTCATCGTAGTTACCATGAAAACAGAAACTAATAGAATATTATGTTTTAAAAAGAATTGCTTGTGTTCCGTTAAGAGTTAAAAAATAAAAACAGTTTTTGTTTATGTAGTACGAGATCCCACTGCAAAATTGCTACATTCATAATTTACAGAATTCAATCTACATTTTTACATACGTTTAGGAATAGGAGAATATATTGACGATAGGGTGCCAGTCAAAAAGTGGCCGCAAGTAAATTAAATTAAATAGATAAAAATTAATTTTTGGAGCAAAATTTCGTTCCCTTGTTTTTTAAATAAAACCTCATCCACATCATAGGAATGTATGTAAAGAATTCGAAAATCCATGGCTGCCTATGAAAAAATGGCCGCAAGTACTGGGCAGCCAGGTATAAACAGGTAATATTTTGGTGCATGTATTACGTTTATAACACACGCATGTTTCGTATATCAATTAAAGATCTTTTTTTAATATGATTATGTATGGCTGCCCATGAAAAAATGACCGCAAAACATGATTTACGAGGAGAAAATGTTGATTTTGTATACAGGGTACTCAAAAACTTAAAAAACATGATTTTTCTTTAAGAGTAAACTACCTTTATTTTGCATTTTCAAGCAAAATTTCATTTAGAAAATGTATTTATAATAACATTTTAAATGACATATTAATTATAGAGGGGTATCAAAAAGTTTCATAAAACTGATTTTGGAGTCATCCAAAAATTAATAATTAAATTAAATTAAATTTTTATAACAAAATGACCTTAAAAAGTCTCATAATTTCGTTTTCAAACACCTGCATCCTCCAAATGGCTACACAATACAATTTTCAGCTGTAAACAAATATGATCAAGGTGTTTTCGCCAAATTATGAAGTTCAATAAAATTTTGTTTTATTATTTTTATTGATTGCAAACTTTATTCTATACATTGTTTTTACATTTTGCTTAAAAATGAAAAACAAAGGTAGTTTAGCCTTATAGAAAAATCATGTGTTTTAGGTTTTTGTGAACCCTGTACAGGGTGTCCGGAATTCGTTGCAATTGGTTCCTGTATACAAAATCAACATTTTGTCCACGTGAATCATATTTTTTTACAAGTAAAAATTTTTATAAGAATAACTTTTTCGTCTAAGAAGTGGCGTTGCGCTGCCATTTTTTTATAGGCAGCCATACATCATCATATTAAAAAAAAAAACAAAAACATCTTTAATTTGATAGAATAGAAAGAAAGAAGAAACATGCGTGTATGTTATGAACATAATACATGCACCAAAATATTACCTGTTTATACCTGACTGCCCAGTACTTGCGGCCATTTTTTCATAGGCAGCCATGGATTTTTGAATTCTTTACATACATTCCTATGATGTGGATGAGGTTTTATTTAAAAAACAAGTGAACGAAATTCTGCTCCAAAAATTTTTTTTTTATTTAATTAAAATTACTGGCGGCCACTTTTCGATTGGCACCCTAGTGTCAATATATTCTCCTCTTGCTAAACGTATGTAAAAATGTAGATTTAATTCTGTACATTATGAACGTAGTTATTTTGCAGTGGGATCTTAAGATTGCAACTCACTAAAAAATTTCTTCTTCATTAAGTAGCAAAGTTTGAAATTTTGCCAACAGATGGCAATCCAGGTAATGTTTGGACCGTTGCCAATATATTGCAAACCCACTAAAAAATTTCTTCTTCATTTAATAGCAAAGTTTGAAATGTTGCCAACAGGTGGCAACCTAGGTGTTGTTTTTATATTTTTATAATATAAAGGAAATTTTTTTTTCCTGGCGATCCAAAAAAGAATGTTAATTTTTATTAATTGCACATTATGTATTATGTATACATTACACATAATGTAATTTTTATTATGGAATCCTTGAACTAATGGTGCAACTAACCCTATATTTTTATTGTTCATAAAAATTGAACACCCATGGTGCAACTAACCAAATTGTGTAAAAACTAAAAAATTTCTTCTTCATTTAATAGCAAGTTTGAAATGTTGCCAACAGATGGCATCCTAGGTGTTGTTTTTATAATATAATGGAATTTTTTTTCCTGGCGATTCAAAAAAAGATAACGGGATACTGTTTTTAAATTATTGCATCTTCATCGGTCCTTGACACGTGTGCAAAGTTTCAAAGAAATCGAATAGCTGGAAGTTGGTTAAAATTAGGCTCAAAGATTCCGTTACATAGATAGATAGATAGATAGTTACAACCCAAGTTAATAAAAGCATGGAAACTGCTTATTTGACGACAATTTACAGAGAGAGCTTTTTCTACAGGATTAGAGTATAATATTAAAGTATATTTACATATCTGTAAAATTTCTTGCACATTAACGACTTGCTACTTCTGCATAAAAGAAGAGATTATCAAAAAACTACTAGTCGCGATAATATATTTCTAAATAATAATAATAACAATTATAATATTTGTTGTACTCACATTACCATTAAAAAAACTATTATTTTTTGGCCCAGTTCACTAAATACTAAATCAGCCATTATACAAATAGGCAATGCGTGGACAAGAGACAGTCTCACGCGAATACCGGCATATAAACATATCAGATGGGATGACTAATAACGCTTGTTTTGTTGTTGCATTACTGGCCGATAATACCTTTAAAATAGCTGACGCGATATATAATTTTGTCTAAAGCTCATACTGTTAGCATTTCACTTTAATTTACAATACAAAGGTTTTTCTGGCTTTCACCGACAAACAAATACATAAAAGAACCCCACAAATTCACCGGTAATTCCGGCACATTAAGGTAATTTTGCAAATTTCATGTTAAATATTCGTTTCCGTTACCGCAGCGTAGTCGCTCTCAACCCTCATTATCTTCCTTGTTCAAGCGGTATTCAAAAGGCCCTTTTGGCTCCTCCTATCTAGCGGAAAATCCGACTGACTGCGTTTTGTGTTTGTACATGGATTATTGTATTTAAATCATGCATAATTCCTGAATTAGTATTAGGCGCCTTTGGTTGACACCCTGTGGATGTGCGCACAATAACGTATTATCGAGGAATATGAATTTCGTTGAAATTAATTTCGATAAGGAACAAAACGAACGACGTCAATAAAAAGCTGAATCACGTGCACAAATTTCATTAAAAATTGTTGGATATTGTGTACGATTGATTGGCATTCCTCAAACACAATTGGAAATAATTGAATCCTCTTATCGAATATAAAGGGTGTTCCACAAGGTACTTCGAGATTTCGTTTCTGAATATAATCTTTATTTCAAGATTACTAAAATTTGTATGACCTAATTAAAACACATGGATCTCTTCGATATGCTTCTTTTAGCAAGATGATGCTACTTGCCAAACGGCATTAGAAACATTTTCATTGACACTTTTTCCATTTTCCTGTTTTTCTGTTTGTACAAAGATCATTGTATTTAGCTAAATCATGCGTAATTTCTAAATTAGTATTAGGTGCCTTTGGTTGACACCCTGTGGATGTGCGCACAATAACGCAGGATCGAGGGGAATATGAATTTCGTTTAAATTAATTTCGATAAGGAACAAAACGAACGACGTCAATAAAAAAGCTGAATCACGCGCACAAATTTTATTTAAAATTTATTGGATATTGTGTACGATTGATTGGCATTCCTCAAACACAATTGGAAATAATTGAATCCTCTTATCGAATATAAAGGGTGTTCCACAAGGTACTTCGAGATTTCGTTTCTGAATAAAATCTTTATTTCAAGATACTAAAATTTTTATGACCCTAATTAAAACACATGGATCTCTTCGATATGCTCTTTTAGCAAGATGATGCTACTTGCCAAACGGCATTAGAAATATTTTCATTGACACATTTTCCACTTTTCAGCAGGTTCCACAATCTAGAAACTGTAGGGATAAAAGAACGAACAAAGTGAGAAGAACGGGGCTTGTCCAGTTGGACCGTATAGGGATGCATACGCGCGAAACCACGAGTTTCTCTGTTGGGAATCGTGAGTGGAGGAACTATACTGGACAATTCTTCAGAGCAGAAGCCATGGAAGTACCTATAAAAGCGATAAATCCCCACAGCCCGACGATGGGCAAGAGAGGGAAGCCTTTGTGTAAGTGAAGGATCATTAATGAGACGAATAGCTCTTCTTTGAATAGAATCAAGAATGCCTAGGGTTGTGGGGACGCCATGCCCCAGATATGGGAACAATATTCCAAGGGAGGTCGGATTTGGGACACATATAAAGTGTATAAATTAGAAGCGGAGAAAAACACTTTTGGCTCATTGAAAGAGATATCCAAGCTTTTTTAGACGGCCGTATTATAGATACAATGTGTTTATGCCAGTTAAGGTTACTTTCAAATGTGACGCCCACAAGATTGAAGGTGTCTTTGCTCTGTAAAACTTGGCCGCTCATAAATAGAGGATGAGTATTTGATGACTCTTTTCGCGACAAGGAACATGATTGTAGTTTTGGACGCATTGAAATGGACGAGATTTTCGGCGCCCCAATCCAATATTAAATTAAGATCCTGCGAAAGAGATATTCGTACGTTTCGTTTTCCAAGTCAGGTTTAGTGATGGGTTTAGGAACCTGAAAACTGGAGTGAAGGGTAATTGTATTTAAGCTAAATCATGCGTAATTTCTAAGTTAGTATTAGATGCCTTTGGTTGACACCCCTGTGGATGTTGCGCACAATAACTTGCAGGATCGAGGGAATATGATTTTTGTTTAAATTAATTTCGATGGGGAACAAAACTGAACGACGTCAATAAAAAAGCTGAATCACGTGCACAAATTTCATTTTAAAATTGTTGGATATTGTGTACGATTGATTAGCATTCTTCAAACACAATTGGTAAATAATTAAATCCTCTTATCGAATATAAAGGGTGCTCCACAAGAGTACTTCGAGATTTTGTTTCTGAATAAAATATATATTTCAAGTTACTATTATTTTATGACCCTAATTAAAACACATGGTTTTCTTGGATATGTTCTTTTAGCAAGATGATGCTATTTGCCAAACGGCATTAGAAACATTTTCCATTTTCCTGCTTTTCTGTTTGTACAAAGATCATTGTATTTAGGTGTATTTAGGTAAATTATGCATAATTCCTGAATTAGTATTAGGCGCCTTTGGTTGACACCCTGTAGATGTGCGCACAATAACGCAGAATCGAGGGGAATATGAATTTTGTTGAAATTAATTTCGATAAGGAACAAAACGACCGACGTCAATAAAAAGCTGAATCACGTGCACAAATTTCATTAAAAATTGTTGGATATTGTGTACGATTGATTGGCATTCCTCAAACACAATTGATAAATAATTGAATCCTCTTATCGAATATAAAGGGTGTTTCACATGGTACTTCAGAATTTCGTTTTTGAATAAAAACTATATTGCAAGTTACTAAAATTTTTATAACCATTATTAAAGCATATGGATCACTTCGATGTTCTTTTGGCAAGATGGTGCTACGTATCAAACGGCGTTAGAAACATGTCTATTGACACATTTTTCTGGTTTTGTGTTTGTATAACGATTATTGTATTTAAATCTTGTTAAGTAAATATATTTTTTACAATTTCTGAATTAGTATTAGGCGCCTTTGGTGGTCACCCAGTGAATGTGATAACATTTATCACTTAAAAACGGTTACAAAAAACACCATCCGAAACGCCGTGTGCTAGTTGATATTCAGTTAAAAAAAACTTAACCGACTTCAAAAATAATAAAATAATAAAAAAAGAAGTCTGGTAATAGCATATTGCATAAAAGTATAAAATCTTTTGTTTATTTAGTTATTAACTTTGAGTAATTGAGCACATTTGTTATTACCCGACTTCTTTTTTCTATTTTTATTTTATTATTTTTAACTTTTTAGTGAATTTTACTAATTTTTTGAAGTCGGTTCTATTTTATTTCAATTATTATTTTTAGCTTTTTAGTTTATTATTATTACAATTAAATCGGTAAATATTCACTAAAAACACTACTAGAACCTTTTTAGCGGTTAGCTTGACGGATATGGAGGTTTAATTAAAGAATTAAAAAAAAATTTAACTAACCAGAACTAACCATGACCCCTACCTATACTCTGTCTTTAGTTTCTTATATTTTCTATCAAAAGCTTATAATTTGATGCACAGGGGCTGCAATAAATCGATACACACGAGGCTGCAGCTATCACGGTTGTAGATTGGCGAGATACATTATATCTGTCAAAGCTTATATTTAAAACGATATACACTGGGGCTGCAAAAATCAATATACACGGAGCTGCAGCTATCCGCTTGTCTTTTAGTCCGGTAAAAAGGGTTAAATTCTAAATGCGCCCTTGGTCTTTCCTACGTATGGCAGAGTATGCAAATAAAAAGAATTTTTAAAATCGGTAAAAAAGTAAACATACACGGCGAATTGTGAACCCTCCTCCTTTTGGTCGGTAAAAAGTGTAAATTTTGCCCCAAGGTTGTCGATTGTGAATGCTTCCCTGATCTCTTCTTTTTGCTTTGCTGACGACCATATCCAATATTGTTATTAGCTTTTATGTAATATAATAACTAAAATTTGAATTTGCTTTATTATCTGGGCATATGCCCATTTATATGAGCATAAATATGCCTATCTAGAGTCAGCTTTGCCGCAAAAACTGGAGTCCGCCTTGCACGAAAAAATAAGTCCAGTACCTCTCGCTCGCTATCGTGACTGCCCGCGGAAGTGCACTCTCTTACATAAAAAGAATTTTTAAAATTGGCCTACAAACGCCAGAGTAATCATGCGTTACATTCACACAAAAAAAACCTCAATGGAAGTCCAAGAGGGCGTTGTTATTGAAATTAATACATTTCTTGTTTCGAAAACTCTTAATACAGATTTTTAAATAAACAAAAAATAAAAGTAATAAAGATAAAAAAATACCTATACGTGTTTCACGACAATACACCTCTGTATGAACTAGAAGCTACTTTATAAAAACTAAAACTATATATATTTTTTGGCACCCTGTATCTTTGAAACCAATCCATCTGTAGACTTAGGTAAGATGGGTTAAATCGTCATATTTTAGTATCAGGAATTTATGGTATTATTTTTTTCACCTTTCAGAGACACTTTGTATTTAAAATAATTTGTGACGTGCATGCCCGTCGTGTCGACTGTACAACATAATTGGTTCACTGACAGCTATATTAGGTATTGTTATTTTATCTAAAATAATTTCTTTTTGATTTTAATGTTTCTTAAATTTGAAAATATATTTTTTTATTTTCTTTTAACTGACGACAGGTATATGTTTTTTTTAAGCCAGAATGTTTTAATTGGCTAACACAAAAAAATATTTCTGCTGGTAATAAGATAGTAAATTTTGAGCTAAAGCGTGGATTGCATTGACGTTTCTGTTTCTGTTTGACGTTTTCAGTGAGAAGATGAAACACACTTTCCATTTGTCAATTTATATTTTTTGTTTATCGTTTCCATCAGAAACCGAAAAGTCAAACAGCGATCGGTGACGGAAACGTAAATCTATAAATTCAGCTTCAAACTGTACAAATGTTCATTTCTTATTTAAATTAATTAATTAAGGGTAAACTGGTCTCACTGCCCACTGTTATTGTAAAATAATTTATTAAAGATCTGGTTACGTGTAAACAATGCACAAATTAAGTGGCGAAAAAGAAATTTAAATAGAACACAGCATATCAGTAAAAATCCTTTTGTGTTTAATAACGGTTCGTTAAATTTAATATTGATCAAGAGCTTATGTCATTATGGCGATAACAAAAATACTGTGCCACGTGCACTATCTTCATTAAAGTTATTTGTGTATGGCACCGCATCAAAAAATTACAAAAGGGGAAGGAAAACTGGGATAGAGCGATATGACAGGATGATGTGTTATTGTCCTAGATTCCCATTGTTGTTTTGGCTATAAAAGAAATACAGTGACCGCCAGAAATGTTGAACCATATGGAAAACTTTTAATTTTTGATTTCTCAAAAAAAACAATATTCCTGATAAAAACATCTGCATACACCGAAACTCACAACACACTAATCAAAATTTAAATAATCCGTAGCGTATATGATGTAGGTGCAAATTAAAAATATGACACAAGAGAATCTACCCTTATTTTTAAACTAACAAATTATTTGGAAAACTTGTTTAGAATTAAAAGTTATGTCATATTTTAAAAGCAGAGCCTCCTAATAAAAATAGGAAAAAAAACTTACTAGATAATTTGGTATGATCTAATCTCTACACGGGGTAAGTTGAAAAAGTAAGTTTTATTTTCATTTATTAATAGGAGGCTCTGCTTTTAAAATGTGCCATAACTTTTATTTTAAACGAGTTTCTAAATAAAATATTTGTCTAAGTTTAAAAATAAAGGTAGTTTTCTCTTGTGTCATATGACACAAAAAGGTGCAAATTAATGAATATCGTTAATTTGCACCTACCTCGTATACGCTATGATTTATTTAAATTGTTATTAATATTTCGTAAGTTTTGGTAGATGCAGAGATTTTTATTATGATAGTGATATTTTGGACATGGCTCACTTTTCCGAATTAACTACTTTACATCCAGGGGACGAAAACATCCTAAATATTTTCGATCTGCCAAAAGTGATATATAACTATTAGTAGGATCCGAATAAGAAAGGACCTGCACCCATCAGTTTACCGGATAAATACTCTTTTATATCAAATATACAATTTAAACAAAGGTAATGCTACAGGGTTGCCAAAAAATATGGCCAAGACTAGATTTCAATTAAAAAAGTAACCACTAATTTTTGTCACACCTTGTATATAGGCAATTTTTATTTCATATTTTCCTTTACTTGGCAGTATAATATACTACTTAATTTTTTTCTCCCCAATTTCATAAATAAAGCCTTGGAAAATTGTACAAATTTGGAATTTTAAAAATTATTAACATTTTTTTGTACATTCTGTATTATTTAAACATACATATGTTGTTAACTAGCCTTAATGCCAACGCAGCGTGCAGCTACCTCTGTTTAAATACAATATTTAATATTAAATAGTTTTTATCCGGTAAACAGGTAGGTGAAGGTCGCTTCAAATCAGATCTAAGACTATATGATGTTTTTGCCTCCTGTAAGACAAAGAAACCTTAAAAGTAAATTGTAGATACTAAAAAAAGGGAAACCCCAAACAGATGAAAATAAAACATTAGCGTGATGCTTAGTTTACGCAAGCCTTTTCAAAGGTATTATAATTTTCTATACCTAATAACCCACTATGTATCATAAAAATTGGCTTTACTTTCCTGGTGTCAAAAAATTAAATTCTTTAAAACATACCCAATACTCTAAGATCCGAATACGAAGCGACCTTAACCCATCTGTTTACCGGTTAAACTGTTTTATAATAAAGATGGTATTTAAACAAAGGTATTGCCATAGATTCGCCTAAAAAGAAGGTCAAGGTTATGACCAATTAAAAAAGGGGGTTTTAAAATTTTTGAGTGATCCTGTATAATGTCAATTTTTATTTTACATTTTGTTTCTTCGATTTTATAAATAAATATGTGGTAAATTTTTCCATTTTACCTTTAAAAAACTTTTTTGGTACATTCTTTATTATTTAAAATTATATATTTTAATAACAATCATACGTAGGTGTTTAAAAATATAGGGGTTGCCATTAAACAAGGTGTGTCCATAATTTTGAGGTTATTTTTGTAAAATAAATATGGCCTTGAGCTAATTTTTTTAGGCAACTCTATGGCGATAACTTTGTTTAAATACTATTTTTAATATAAAACAGTTTTTATCCGGTAAACAGGGTGAAGGTTGCCTTCTACTCGGATCTCATACTATAATTAATTATTACATTTATTATATTATTGATTTTTACGTAATTAGCGTATTAAAGATATCCAGCCAGCAGATAATTTGATTTTTTTAAGAAGAGACTAATTTTACTTTAAATTTGCGGAAAAGAATAATTGTAAAA
Source organism: Listronotus bonariensis (assembly GCA_014170235.1). Taxonomy (NCBI): domain Eukaryota; kingdom Metazoa; phylum Arthropoda; class Insecta; order Coleoptera; family Curculionidae; genus Listronotus; species Listronotus bonariensis. The sequence goes on from JACEGR010004492.1 coordinate 47,603, forward strand.
CTCAAGCTAGCATATAAAGTGGCATCCAATTTGAAATTGTTTATTTGCTTATTTTTTATTTTAAGTGGAGGCAGCAAAAATGTAGGGGTGACCCAGGCCACCCCTGGCCCCTTTTAACGTCGCCACTGTTTCCAAGTACACATTATACACATTATATCACAAGCTCCATATATTTGGTTGATTAATCATCCAACATATTTTGAGCAAAAGTTCACTTGGAAAATAGTTGAATGTATGTACAATAGTTTAATAAAAACATGAGAACACAAAATGGTCAAGGGTTTTTTGTAAGTATTGCGTATAAAACTATTTGCCAAGCCAATCTTGCAAAAAATATTTTTATAGTTTCATCGATTTGAATTTGTAGGTCACCCTGTAGCTGAGAAACTAAAAGGGCTATGACGGCTTTGTTTATATCACTTTTTGTTTTACAAAAAGTAGTACAGGGCCTCGACAACCTTAAGGTTCTATTTCATTAATAACTAAGATACCCCAAAATTGCTATACCAAAATGGAATAGTTTAATAAAAAACAGAATCGCGAAACGGTGGAGAGTGTTTATTTTAAAATTAAAAAATTGAGATTTTTTAAAAATTTTTGAAAAAGGCCCTAATCTTCCCAATTTTACCTACCATTTTACAGTTTTCTACCACTAACTTTTGCTTACACACATTTGGGGGCCCCTATACCCCGGGGCCCCGTATCATTGATATGGCTGATACAGCGGTAGCTACCCCTGATTTTCTATCAATTTTGACGATCAGTTTGAATGACCGAAATTTATTCGCTGGCAAACAATACTAATGATTTAATTACTTATCTAAAAAAATTATTTAAAAAACCACCATTTTTTAAATGAATTTTGTTGACTGACTAGTCTATTTCATAATAAGGGAAATAATCCACATAAAACAAGGACTTGGTGTAACTCAAGTAAGCTTCAGACATATATATAAACTACTAGATAAAAAATTTCCGACAAAACAAAATCGATTACTTTTATAAAAATATTTTCCATCAAAGTCACGCTTGAGCAACCCTAATTTGTCTGGCTCCGTTTTTGATTTCATGTTTAGATAATTAACAAGTTTTGTTGTTTTTTCGGGCCATCGAGTTTTGCTTATTGTTTCGGAACAAAGCATTCCTGACAGGAGTTAAATTTTAGATTAAACGTGTCTCTTTAGTTTTGGCGTAGTAAAATAAATAAAATTGATATAATATAAAGAGTCAGGGGGTAAAGGGGATAATTACCCCCCTCCTACCCCAGAAAGATTAAAAAATGTTTAAAGAATAATAAGAAATAAGGTTGTGAAGCACGATTTGTAAGTTTTATTGTTTTGTTATTAAATGAATCATGTTTTTAGTACAAATATACACAGTAAATATGTATATGTACACATGTATGTATTTATGTAGACATACAAAGCGAGGTTCAAACATACGTCATCCACTCCATTACCCTCCTCTAGAAAATGAAATAATCTACGCCACTAAAATAAAGTAATTCATGCAAAATATAACTTTACAAGTATACGGGGTGTTTCTCAACTTATCCAACAAACAAGAGCAAATTCTACAATAAAAAATAAAAAAAGGTTTATATGAACCTACATAAATATGTCCCAAAAGGACTTAGTTTTTCAAATATACAAGGTATTAAAAATTAAAAAAAAATGTTGTTTTTTTATAGCAATTCAGATATTCCTAAAAAATTGCCCGCCTTCTATGCACCTGAAGACATTTTTTGGCATACAAGAAAAAACATTTCCAGTGTCGTCCATAAAAGGTTTGGGGTAAATATTTAAAAAAAAAATGGTACACCACCGCACTTTTCTAAAAAATAAATATTAGGTTCGGTTTCAGTTTGATCTCTTGATTTTTTTTTGATGTATGGGTTTCGCGTAAATAAATAAAAACCATTTCTCAGCATGGTCAATTCGTATCGATAATCTCAAATACTACAGTAAAAATCACCTTTGTTATTTATTATTAAATTAGATAGGATTTGAATTTAAAACAATAAATAAAATATATCTAAATTATTTAATCAATGGCGTTTTAAACAAATTCTGACTAAGATGCAAGCTGGCATTACATATCGTCGTAATCTGCATTTTATTCGGAACATGATTCTTAAAACAAAATCCATGTGAATAATTTTTAATACATTGACGCCCCAATGTAAAATTTTATTATTTTTTAAAATAAAGTAAATTATAATTTAAAAAATATTGTAAGAACCATTTTTAAAATAATTCGGAATTTATAAATTTCTGTGATGTACTCCCGCTATAGATCTTAGTTTTCACTTAATAATTTAAAAACGGTTATAACTTTGATTTTTTAAACTAAATATTAGAAACTTAATTTTCTTTATGTTAAAATTAGGTTAATTCTGGTTCGTATTCATAGTATGAATTCTTAAGAAAAACACATTCACAAGTAAACTACCTTAACAGTCTTAGTTTTTCCTTGTATATTCTTTTACAGTTTTTTTCCAGAAACAGGAATTTAATTTGGCTATTGTGTCTTCTTAAAAGGGTAAAAAATGACAATTTTTTATAACACTACTTAACAGATAGGTCAAATAGCCGGTTATTTTTAAAACGTAAAACATGGTTGTAATTTAATCCGTCGATCCTTTTTGCTTTATCTTTTATTCTGTCAGTTAGACCTTTTTCCCTTATTAAAAACCCGACGATTACTATCACAGCTTTTAAAGTATTTACGAAAAAAATTAAGATTATTTCACCGTATATCATTTGTGCTTTAAAGAAGTGTCGACAGCTGATGGAAACTTTTTTTATTATTATAACGGTGTTGGTTGTAGCGTAGCAGCGGGGATTTTTCAAGTTAAATTTTTACAATACATAGATTGTTCTATTGCAAGTTTTAGGTAAAAGCAGTGGCGGCGCCTGCCTTTTTTAAGTTCGGCGATTCCCGGCATAAAAATCGGAGTTTGGGCAGCAAAATGTGCAAGTGCAAGATTGAAATTAAATAGATACATGGCGTTTCAAAATTCCGTACAAATATTTTATAAGCTTATTTTTAAGGTACTTAAAAGTGAAAACAAAATCTCCCCTCAAGCTGCAGACATTGTAAGTTGGCTAAAAAATCGTTTATTTTAAACTGTGGCTACATTTTCACATGAAATCCCTATTAGTTTAAAACTTCTATTTATTGCTCGTCTTAAAAAAGGTAAAAACACAATTTTACACAAGGAAAAATCGATTTATTAAAGTTTATTTCGGCAGAGGGGTGTTAATGGGGATAAAGTCTGTTGATTACCAAAATTATATGTAATGTAACAATGGAGGACTACAACTTCGAACGCGTCAGAGAGTTTAAGTATCTGGGAGCGACCATTGGAGAACACCGACAATACATGGGAAATAAACAACCGAATTCAAGCGGGAAATGGGCACTACTTTGCGCTTCGGGACTTCATAAAATCCCAATACATGACAAGAAAAACAAAGATCAGCATCTACCGAACAATCATTCAACCATGCAGTAGTAATCTACGGATGTTTATTGGACACTTACAGCCGCCAGTGAGGAAAGACTGTGAGTTTTGAGAGGAAGATACTGAAAAGGATTTTTGGTGCTGTGAGAGACGTAAGATCAAGCCAATATAAAACTTATCAAGAACTAAAATATTTATACATGAATCCCGGCATAACAAACAAGGTAAATTTAAGAAGACTAAAATGGGCAGGACACATAAGGAGACTACCGGACAGCAGAGTTGTAAAACTTTTGTGGGAGAAAAACGTCCAAGGGGACGGCCTCGCCTTAGATGGAGAGATAATATTGCCAAGGACCTAAAAACTATAAATATAATAAATAAAATGGACCTTATGAGAGACAGAGATCGGCGGAGGCGTGTGGTCAAGTCGGTAAAAACCCACCCAGGGTTGTAATGCTACAGAGTAAGTAGGTAAATTGAAAACGCTAATGCTTCCCTGTTTTAAAAAAATTATGTGCTGCTTACAGAAAAAAAGGAGTTGGGCCGTTATCTAGCCAATAAAATACCTATTTAAATCTATCTTTTTAATAAATTATATAAATAAAAGATTTTTTATGTTATAAGGTTTTATTGTAATAAAAGCAAAAAAATAATTCGGTAAGTCTTAGCTACCAGATCGCACCAATCTTATCATTAATCTGGGGTATTGATCAAACAAATAATAAAATCTTTGAGCACGTTAAATTTCTATCATATTATTTACTCTGGATACTCTACGCCCAACGATTTTATTATTTGTCTGATCAATACCCCAGATTGATGAGAAGATTGGTGCGATCTGGTAGCTAGGACTTAACGAATTATTTTTAAGCTTTTTAGCTTTTAATAATTAATTTTGTGGCGGCGGCCATCTTGCTTCTATTTTTTTTTATTCTACCAAATAAGCCCTTTTATTTGATAACCATATTGAGGTAGTTGTAAAGTAATATGTAATGTAATAAATAAATAAATAAATAAATAAATAAATAAATAAATAAATAAATAAATAAATAAATAAATAAATAAATAAATAAATAAATAAATAAATAAATAAATAAATAAATAAATAAATAAATAAATAAATAAATAAATAAATAAATAAATAAATAAATAAATAAATAAATAAATAAATAAATAAATAAATAAATAAATAAATAAATAAATAAATAAATAAACAAACACACAAGCAAACAAACAAACAAACAAACAAACAAATAAATAAATCTCTCCTATACTGGTATATTTTTTATACCCACAAAACACGGTCTCCTAGCGCATTATTTGCTGAGCCTCAATTTTTAACTTATTAAGTGTCAATTGTAATGCAAGTATTTTTTTGCCTATTTGCTTTTTAATTTCCATTTGGCGAAACGACCGTTGTGTAAACCAAATATTCGATACTAAAATTCTGTTAAAAACGGCAAAAAGCATACGCTAAAAACACTTTTGTCCATTTTGGGCCGTTTAAATACAACGTAAAAACAGTAATTGGTTTGGAATTTTTAAAATGGCATTGGCAATGGCTATTTTTGGCCATAAGCGTTTATATAGACATTTTTGCGGTGTTTTTTAAAACAGTAAAAATGTCTTTTGGGAACCGACTGTATTTAAAAAATACAAACAGCAAGCGAAAAATAATGTAAGTATATCGGAAAGAACGATACATTTTTTTTTAATTACTGTAGAAATTAATTTGTGGTCACTTAAAACAAAACAATTCAAATTTTTTAAATGTTATAATTTTTAAATGTTAGATATGAAAATAACAAAAAAGGTTTTTTTTTAATGAAATTAAATGTTTTTTAATTAATAGTAGAAAAACTAATCTAAACAAATATAAAATTACAGTACCAATGTTTTTTTATCACATAGTTAACAAATGTAATTAGTGTCTGTGACTGTTTCATTTTTATTAAAAAATTGTAGTTGAAAAGAAAATTAGTACCTCAAAGTCATTCTCCGCATATTGAAATAAAAACTTTTAAACATTACTAAATTCAAATGCAACTGTTATTTTAATAAATAATAAATGGTTATTACTCTTTAAAAATGATATATATATATATATATATATATATATATATATATATATATATATATATATATATATATATATATATATATATATATATATATATATATATATATATATATATATATATACAGTGCAAACGTAAAGGTTGGAATAAATTCATTTAAAATTCAAGGGTACGTTTAACTGAAAAACGCTCGGATACGTCGGTTTTTGTTTTTAGCTGTCGGTTTTTTAATATAAATTTATGTATACAGGGTGGCCCAAAAATAAGTTACGGTCATTACCTTAATTTTTTTAAATGTAAACACCTATTTTTTATTTTAGATTTAGGTTCTACATCAAATTCTAAGTCCATTTCATGTACCATGTCCTATACCTAAACTCGACCGTTGACGATTGAACACAATAAAAGGCTATTTTTGGAAGATTTATTTATATCAAGCAAGAGTACATACAAATATTTTAATTAATTTATTAAGTGTTGGAAATGGCCGCCACAAACCTCTTGGCAATATCCCAGTCGATGCTGAAATTCTTGTAAAACGTTATCGATAACAGAAGGTTCTATCAATCTTATTTCGTCCGTTATTCTAATTTTTAATTCTTCGTTGTTGTTTGGCCGATTAACATAAACTTTGGACTTAAGATAACCCCCACAAAAATAAATCTAAAGGGGTCAAATCCGGCGATCTGGCCGGCCATTCAATTGCACCCCTCCGAACAATCCAACGTCCAGGGAAAACGGTATCCAGGTACTGGCGCACGGGACGAGTGTAATGGGCTGGAGCTCCATCTTGCTGATACCATAAGGAATTATCTGGTATATCCGGGTCTTCTGGATCGGGGTATAAAGTGGCAAGGCATGGAACCAAATCATTTTCTAAAAACTCTAAATACCTCTCACCATTCAAGTTTTCTTCAAAGAAAAAGGGCCCTATAACCCTGTTTTCAATCACCCCAGCCCAAACATTTACTTTTTGAGGGACTTGGCTGTGGCATCCAGTGCGGATTTTCAGTAGCCCAATATCGGCCGTTTTGTCGGTTTACACTACCATGAAGACAAAACGTTGCCTCATCAGAAAATACAATTTTTTTGAAAACTGTGGATTGTCATGGCACAAGTCCATAAGTCTCTCACAAAATTCTAAACGCCTATCTGGGTCATCTTCATTTAGTTCATGAACCAATTGGACTTTGTAAGGGTGCCATTTATTTATACCTAAATACTTAACGACGGATGTCTGGGACATCTGATTTTCTAACGCAATATTGCGAGTCACTTTATGGCAATCTTCTTCAACTGCCAGCAAAACATTTAGTTGCTTCCCTTCTGATATACTTGACCGAACTTTCGTATAATTATCCCTGACATGACCCAAATCCCAATATTTCTTTTCTATTTTACTGACAGTACTTTGAGATATACGTGGCCTATCAGGATACTTGGCATTATAAATTTCACAGACTTCCATCTGAGTGCGCATCCTGTTTCCATAACCAATCATCATCAAAATCTCTATTCGCTCTCGCTCACTAAGACGTACCATTTTTTAAAATTTTAATTTTATCTTTTGATAAACTTAACACAAGCAAAACTTTACTTAGGCATCTAAATCACTCTAAATTCACACAAAATTATTTGAAGTAAACAAATTGTGACAAGTTGACAATCAAAAACACCAACCAAAAATGTAAATAAGCAAACACTAACTGATAGGTTTGCTTGATATAAATAAATCTTCCAAAAATAGCCTTTTATTGTGTTCAATCGTCAACGGTCGAGTTTAGGTATAGGACATGGTACATGAAATGTACTTAGAATTTGATGTAGAACCTAAATCTAAAATAAAAAATATGTGTTTACATTTAAAAAAATTAAGTTAATGACCGTAACTTATTTTTGGGTCACCCTGTATACATAAATTTATATTAAAAAAACCGACAGCTAAAAACAAAAATCGACGTGTCCGAGCGTTTTTCAGTTAAACGTACCCTTCAATTTTAAATGAATTTATTCCAACCTTTACGTTCGCACTGTATATATGTATATATATATATATATATATATATATATATATATATATATATATATATATATATATATATATATATATATATATATATATATATATATATATATATATATATACATTTATATGTATATTTATATTATATATGTATATTTATATTAATAGCATTTGCCCTTAACCAATTAAAGTCTTTTAAAAAAACAACAAATGTCATTTGTAATATGGAACCAACGTCAAGTTTTCTTTCCTAATTTAAAAAATAACTGATGCTTATAGAACCTTCAAATATGTCTCTAAATGCACAAAATACTAATGGTATAGGAGGTAGCAACGTTTTCGAGAAATAATTTTAGGTCAGCTGATTGTTTGATATGTTGTTCTCCTTCTTTTTCCGGGTATACTCTGGGCTGTCTGGCTGGCGGTAGCGATTGCGTTTGTTAGTGCGCATCCTACCTGTACAGGTGATAATTCAAGGTTTTAAAAACATTTTAAGAAACCCTCTTTTTCATTTCTTGTCTTTAGATAGATTTACCAAACATACTTGTTTTATTGCCAGACACTTAGACACTTTTATCATTGCTAATTATACAATCGTTCCCCTTCTAACGTCTGAGCCGTTCGGTATATTTAATGAAACTTTGAACGATATCTAAAGCCGCTCCCAGACACTACGTACTTCGGCGAAGGACAATTTCTTAGTTCGAGCTCACCTCCCACACCACTTCGCACTTCGCCAAATAGCAAATGTTCGGCGAAGTCTCGATTGTCAGTTTAAAAATGGACATAGGCGCGGACAAGCAAGCATTTGTTAACATTTTTTAATTGGATGTACGTATTTCGCGAAAATAAATAATAACCATTTCCTATGGTTATATGGTAAACAATTTTTTTAAAGAAAATTAATAAGCTAAGAGAAAGATTAGTCAGTTCATTAGGGTACTTATTTTTTTTTATCATTGGACAATCCACGAAGGCTAAAAGCCTAAATACTAACGGACCGTGGGTGTCTGAAGCGACATAAGAGAAAATTTGTTGACTCGGGACTTAAATACTTAAAGATTTGGGGATGAAGGAAAGATTTCTGCAGGCAGCAGGTTCTACATTCTAGAAACTCCAGGGAGAAAAGAACGAACAAAGTGGAAAGTCTGGGCCTTTCTGGAAGTGAAGAATCGTTAATGAGGCGAACAGCGCTTTTTTGAATGGAATTAAGAATGCTAAGGGTTGTGGCGGACGACATGCCCCAGATATGAGAACAATATTTCAAGAAAGGTCCAATTTGGGAAAAATACAAAGTGTATAAATAAGAAGGGGAAAAATACTTTTGGGCTCAAAAGAAAAATCCAGTTAAGGTTATTCTCAAATATGACGCTCACAAGATTAAAGGTGTCTTTGCCCTGCAAAACTTGGCCGCTCATAAGTAAAGGAAGAGTATTTGATGACTCTTTTCGCGATAAGGAACATGATTGTGTTTTGGATGCATTAAAATGAACAAAATTTTTGGCGCCCCAATCCAATATCAAATTAAGGTCCTGTGAAAGAGATATTTGCATCGCTCTGCCTTTGCTATATCTTAATTGGCTTAACCCTTATAAAAAACGATTTTTTTAACTTATACACCTCGCTGTAATTAAATTAGCTATTTAGGACATTTAAGTAAGTATGCATTCATAGGATTTTTATTATTATTATTATTTTTTGTTGCAGAATCTCCCCTCAACACAGCACCTCATTTTATACTGGCCTTTTCTTTGCTAAGTTGCTGGCGGAATACGGCCATCAATTAGCTGCTACCAAAGCCACTTCGCCGAACTTCGCGCCCTTTAATGTTAACTAGTTTACCGACAGTCGCTGGGAAAACTTCGGACTACGGCGAAGTGCGAGCTTTGGCGAAGCGTGGTGAAGTTACTCTCCCCACGCTCCGCGTAGTTTGGCGAATGACGAATGTTCGCCGAAGTCCGTAGTGTCTGGGAGCGGATTAATATATGACCAAGGCCTGCATTTTTTGACATATTAGTGACAGCTCTAAATGTCAAGGGGACAGCTCTAAATGTCAAGGTGACAGCTCTAAATGTCAAGGTTAAAAAAATAGCTGAAATTGGTATACCTACACCTTTAGTTTGGATGGCAATAAATGGCAAGCATAGCAGCAAGTTGCCTATTCTTTTGCTCACAGACACATCCGATCTAAACATCAATCAGTTGTATTTTCAATACGATTTTATTGTCACATTGGAAAATAATACAATTTGATATTTATAAAATGTTTATTCGGGCAACGACTACTAAAACACATTATAACGGTCTTTGTAAACGACTATAAAGAGCAATTAAGACAAAAAAGAAAATGGTGCAAACATTGGTTATTGCAACGACGTATACATACAAAGCTGCGTCCAGACAACAATTCGCCAAACATCCGTCCAAAACAAACCAACCTATTTGCGCTCTCCTTTGATGCAAAAAACCTAGAAGCTCTGAATCACCGCGGAATCATTCCCCAAGCCCTTGGGACGACGTGAATTCCGTTAACATAAATTTTTCATGGTTTACATTAAACATCTAAATATCATGCAATAAGTGTCAGATGTAAACGTACCTTTAGATAGAGATAGGTATTCAATTTTTTTAAATTATTTTGAACCGTATCAACACAAAAACGACATTAGCTAAAAAACGAAATATAAAAAAAAGTTATAAAAATAAACGGAAAACTTAAGTTCGTCTGAGGTCGTAAAATTATAATTGTTGTTTCACTTTTACGCCTAAGAAAAGGGCAGATGTGTGGTTCTTGCGGCTATTAGTTGGTGAAATTCTTTTCCACAACAAACGTCTCTAAGTGGTTTCGTTATTATTCTCTAACATTAAAGTTTGGCCGAGCAAATGCAATTATGTAGACGTTTGTGGTCATAAAAATATAAAAGCTGTTTATAAGCGCTAGAAATAGGTCTAAAAAGTTTTAAGGGACGACACAATACCAGGCCTTGTTTTTGTGTTATAGAACGTATAAAATAGTTAAAATTATACAGGCTTAATTATATTTCTATGTACTAGTTCCAAGAATTAAATTAAATGACAAATAAAGTATCGTTTATCGTTAAAATCGCAGTACTGGATATTTTTGGTGGTTTGTTAAAAAATATTTTGGTAAGTCCTAGCTACCAGATTGCACCAATCTTCTCATCAATCTGAAGTATTGATCAAACAAGTAATAAAATCGTTGGGCACGTGAAACTATCATAATATTTACTCATACTGTTTACCATATTTTTTTATTTATTAATACTTACATATTTCCTACATAGAGAATAAGGTAATGGTAAAGGTTACTTAACTAATTTTTACTTATTATTAAGAGCCAATTTTAAGATGCCTGGTTAAAGTGTTGTCTGTATTATTTATTATATATTAAACGTACCTTAAATTTATCTGAACAATCATATTTGTTCCAATAAAATTCGAATTTAATAATATTTTATACAATGGACCAAAACTGAATTTTTAAACGTCCTTTTGGGAAAACTGGTCGCATGGTTCAAAACTGATAAATACAAAACTTTACTCCTATTGGTAATATACAGGGCAAGTTATAACTAAAAATATGAAAAATGACGAAGAGTAAAATACCTTCATTTTTAAAAAGAGGACAAAATTTTATTAGTTAATTTTGTAGAAAATTAAATATTATGTCAAAATTTAAAGTTTGAGAATTAAAGTAAAAAAAAAAAATCCAATTTTTACATTATGCATTGACAATTTTTAAAATCCTTAGCTTAGGACATTGCTTTTTTAAATTTAAAATTATTTAATTTTCTTTTAAATTTTGCTTTCTCTAACTCTTTATTTAAGTTGAAATGCGTAATGTAAGAAATTGACAATTACATTTATTTTTTTTTACTTTCATGCTTTAACTTGAAATTTTGACATAAAATTTATTTCTTTACAATATTTACTTCTAGATTTTTTTTTTATTTTTAAAAATAAAAGAAGTTAGTTCCTGGGCATTGTTTATATTTTTAGTTATAACTTGCCCTGTATAATACCAATTGAAGTAAAATTTTAAATTTATTAGTTTTGGACCATGCGACCAGTTTTCCCAAAATTTTGTTTTAAAATTTAAAAATTTTTGGTTCATTTGTCCTCTTTTAACAGCTAACCTGGGACACATTGTAAACTACTACACTTGTAATACATATGGTAAGTTTTTTAAACAATTAAAATTGTTATTTCATTTTTAACTTTTAACTAAACTTTATATAAACGTATTTGGTTAAAATATTATGTTTGTTACATTAATACTTAAAAGCTTTTTACTGTTTAATAAAAAGCTTCGCCATAGTAAAAGCGCGAAATGGTTAATTTAATATATTTTCTTTAATTTTCTATATAAACTATGTGTGCAAATGAAAATTATAAAAAAATTTAATGAAAATGAAAATTATAAAAAAATTAAACACATCTCATTTAACAACATAGGGTTTCCAAGAAATTAATAGCCAGCCTGTCATTTTCTTAAGAAGTAGTAAACGATTTTAAAATTTTGGTCAAATGTATTGTTGGCTAGAATGCAGATATCTAATGTTTTAGATTTTATGTAGCACATCCAGTTTACCCGAAAATGGTGTCAACTTTTCTATTTTATCAAAGTATTCCTCTTATCATCAATAGCATCTGGTATAAATACACTTCTAGACAAAAAAAAACTTTGTTCAAATTCAATCTTAAATCACTTTTTGTTTTTTGGCTGATTTCAATTATCTTTTGTCCAGTGGTATCTTCTTTCATCAAGATTATTATTTAATATGGGGACTGCAAAAAGTTTTATAGAATTAAGTGTTATACAGGGAAGAGCCAAATGTTGCTTTTTGACCCAAATTTTTAAACACCCTGTGGGATATTTTAACGTCACATGAACTAACCAGAGTATTGGATTTTTCTTAAAATTTTTTGATTTATATTTATATCTTTATTCTAAAAGGAAACACAAATTTTTAAAAAAGCCATTAAAAGTTGTGTGTAGTTATACTTTTTCTCTTTTCCTAAAATTTTTATATTTTATGATAAAAAATAAATATAAATATTAGTTTGTTAAATTTTCAAATCATCAGTACTCAGATTTTTGTTATCTCTTAAGATTTACAGAGTATGACAAAAAGTGTAAAAAAACACCCTGTGTATTATATCAAAAATGTCTTTTAAAGACCATAAAAAATACTACATTTAATATATTTATCTTTACTAGTTTCGGAAATTACCCCAATAGGTTTGCATTATAGCGTATGTTACGACCATCATATTTAAATTGCATTGTTTTCTTTAAAAATGTGTATTTCCTTTAAGAATAGAAATACCAATATAATTAAAAATAAATGTTAAGAAAATATGGGGCTTTAAAATCCAATACACTGGTAAAAAATTGTGACTTTAAATTATTCCACCGGGTGTTCGACAACTTTGATCAAAATACATTTGGCGTTTCCCTGTATAACACCTAATCCAACAAAACTTTGTGCATTCCCATATTAAACAATATTCTTGATAGAAGGAGCTACAACTGGACCAAAAGTTAATTGAAATCGGTCAAAAAACCAAAAAGTTATTTAATTTCAACAAATTTTTTTGTCCGGTTTTTTCGGTCGGTGTAATAACTTTGTTGTGGGTCCCATGTCTCAGTTTTTAGATTAAATAATTTAAAAATGCAAGCGACGCGATGATTTTATTAAAAATCATTTTAGGTCAATTTTGACATTTTTTTAATCGATTAACATCTTTGAATCGTTTTTAAATGATTGACCTTGTGACAAATTAATAATAATTAATATGAAAGTATTAAAATCGATCAAAACTAGACATGTCCACATTTCATGAAAATAAACTGTGTATTAGTAGCTTATATTGAAAAAGCTTTTTTATATATTTCAGTTGCTTCAGTTGCGACATCTAATAATTATTATCGATTTAACAGCATTTAACTGAATTAAATTTGACTTATGAGGCAGCAGGGTTTACCTGATCGACATTTGTTTTCAAACGCGACGTATTGCAGTTAACAGAGAGATTAAAAATTTGCAAGTAAAACAGACTTTTCTATCATAAAAAACATGACATGTCGAAAATTATTTTTATTTTTTCTCATAAGAAATAAATAAAGGAAAGTTATCAAATATGGAATACTATTTTGTTTTTTTATACATAATTTGCATAAACATAATAAAAAACCTTTTGTAGTTATTATTTACAATCATATATTTGTGCTCTATTTTGTAAAAATGTTAAGTTACATTGATCAATTTTTATTAAGATTAAAAAAACTGAAAAATTATAAAGGTAGCTAAATATGGAATAGCCCAAATATGGAATACTAATAAACACCATTAAAAGGTAAACTTAACTAACAAGGAACTCTTTTAAAACTTTGGTATAACATAGAAAACAAAAAATTAATTTGGACAAATCACAGATCCAGGCGCCAGACTCTGGTTCGGCGCAATTATTGTGCCCAGAGCCCACACCAGTGCTGTGGGTATCTTAAGCGAGGTAGTTTGTTGACACGGGACTTCAATACAAGGGGGAAAGGAAAGACCTCCGCGGGCAGTAGGTTCCACCATCTAGAAACGCTAGGGATAAAAGAACGAATAAAGTGGGCAGTTTGGGGCCTGTCCAGTTGAACCGTATAGGGATGCATACGTGCAACACCACAAGTTTCTCTTTTGGGAACCGCCATCAGCGGAGCACCTATACTGGATAATTCCTCAGAGCAGAAGCCATAGAAGTACCTATAAAAAGCGATAAATCTCCCACAGGCCAACGATGAGCGAGAGAAAGGAGCTTCTCTGTAAGGGAAGGATCATTTATGAGGCGAACAGATATTTTTGATTTGATTCTTTACTTCTTCTATTAGAAGCTTTTTAAATGTTCAATAAACTTAATTATGGAATAATCCACAATTGGTTACTATGATCTTTCCAAATTTGGATTTTTTGCCGACTTTAAACTAATGTTTATATTTTTTTATTTAAGAAAGTAATAAAATTAAATGCTGTTAAAACCCACAACAGAATATTTGAACTTGATAATAAATTTCTTGTACTCTTTGTACAAAAAATACGAATTTTTAAAATACCCTAAAAGTTATGAAAAAACGATAAAACAAAACGTTGCTACAGCGAAAAAAGAGCTTGCACTATTGGCATGTTACCAATTCTACTTGCAAATGGGCATAAAAGAAAGAGACAAACCCCTCTAACTGCGTGTGTGATATTTCGTTTAAGAGAAATTTCGGTATTCCATATTAGGGATACTATTCCATATGTGGTCGCTTTCCTCTAACAATAAAGGAAGTTATTATTCAATATAGAATTTTCATTTTTTACGCTCTTCTTAAAATATTAGCAACTAGACATATCCTTTTTTAAATAAACGAATCTTAAGTAAATTAGTAAATATCCAATCATTTCAACTAAAAACATCCCATATTTTGTAATTTTTAAAAACTAATGATATATTAATTATCGGTAAAACTGGCTGAAATTCAATCACATCCGTCTCTTACAGCCGTATGTTATTTCCATCGCATTTCCTGGTAGTTGATGTGATTTCGATCAAATTCTCGTCTGCAGCTGAAGCGTGACTGCCGAGGTAGATTGCTTGATATCGGAATAAAAATTACAGGATTTTTTTTTGTTATTTTATAGCTTTCATGCCAGCCTATTGCAATCTTGATTTGCACATGGCATGTATAGAACGAATTGATGCCATAAATCGACATAGTTCAGTACAGATAGTGAGGGTATTGGCTTACAAATGCACTTTGAGGTAACTTCTAATAATAAAATTTAAAAAAAATAGGTGGTCCTTTACATGTCATATTTTTTAGATAAGGATATTTGCCCATTAAAACAACTAAAAAGTTGTAGTAAATATCCTTAAAGCAAGTGCTAAAAGTTGAAACAAACACTTTTAAACATATGTAACAGCAGACAACTGGATTTTTTCTTAAAATGAATTTCATTGGTTCGACAAATAATTCAGGCTATTAAATTTTATCAGATACATAGTTAAATACTTAAAAGGATTATATTTTTGCAGAATTGCATATTAAATTTTTTCAGGTAAAATCGGGACTTCCTGAAGTACTTAAAGGCTATAAAACAATTATTGAAAATTGCCTCGGAGGGTGAGTACGAATATTGAATAAGTAATAAAACAGGATTGTGTGAGTGTTTATAAATTTGTTAATTGAACTAACCAGAACTAACCCGACCGCCTTCGAATAGGCACGAATATCGAACACGTTTTGAATACCATTTGATTTTCTTCTATCTACACACGTTTACACATGTATTTTGTCCGCAATTCAAACAATAATTAAAGGGTAGGTAAGGGGTTGAAGGGCCCGTGAAGACGGTTTACAAAAAGATGGTTTAATTCTGACACTGATTAAAAATGGTAAAGTAAAGTTTTGACATAGATTAAAAACGGTCCGCAGTTCCGATGCACCGATTTTTTTTTGACGTTGCATATGTTTTTTTAAAAATTTTGTTCACAAAAATGATACGAGTAGACTATTTTAACTACTTCAACAAGGAAAAAATAAGCAGAAAATGTATTTCTATAAAACTAATATTTGTATGGAATTTCATTGTTCTATCGCTTGCCGTTTTAAAAATTAAAAGAATTTGCAGTCTCTATATCGCTCTAAGGGTTGACTTTTGACTTTATGTTTAGGTAGCAACTATCCTTAATTATAACCAAAAATAACCTTCCCTAGTTTTACGCCCTTGCTTTGAGACACCCTGTATCCTGGTATACATTTATAGGCCCATTTTAAAATTATTAATTCTATCGACCACATTGTACTTAATAGCCCGTCCATAAGTTGTGCATACAAAAGACACTTATCTAAAGAGACATGCTTTATAGATAATAACAAGGCAACTAACATTCATACAAAAGTAATGTTCACATAATGATAGAACACAGTCCTATCCGGATATAACATTTCCTGCATTATTATTTTTCTTGACAGTTATGTCCATCATAGATTCTAAACAGGGTTTAGAAATGGGATTTAAATTGTTCGTATGAAAAATAAATTAAATCTGATAAAAACCCAATAAATTTTAATTTATAGTTAAGCTTAAAGACAGTTTATATTATTATTTTTTTATTTTATTATATTGTGTTAGTTAAAAGTACTGCAACTCTTAAATATCTTTAAAACCACCAAGACTACTTTTACCAAATTTGGTATCTAGAAGATATCGGAAAAAAAAATTAAAAGTAATATTGGCACCGTTGCCAGATTTCCCTGTTTTGGGTCTTTGTCCCTTTTTGTTTTTTAATAAAATGTTCTATTTATTTTCATTGCAATAAATTGCCCAGGCTAAATTTAATAAGTCCACAAATTTTCTAAATTCCATTTTTACTAGCTGCTACGATACGAAAACACCACATTTTAGGTAAAAAGTTCAAAAGCGCTCAAATACCTCTAAAAACAGTGACGCAGTGAACAGAGCTTTGATCTTCGAAGCAAGAAGTCGCCGGATCGGTTCCCGGCGGGGAGACATATTTAGGTAGTGATTATTTGAAAATAACGACCTTGGTGGCACTACCGCGTTTTCTAAAAGGTGCTGTGAAATGCAAAACTGCATGTTTCAGTGCTTGGACAACGTCGACGGAACAGGGAAATGATGGGTTAAACATCTAATAACCCGACACCCACAGTACTCTGGTATTTAGGCATAGGCCTTCGTGGGATGTCAGAAAGACAAAAAAAATTGCGTTTATAAATTTTGGCATTTAAGGGTTTCTAGGCAAGTAGAATTGAACAGTGTTACTGTCATTGTTGCCAGATTTTCCAGCTTTGCGCTAAGTGTAATATGTATTTTTGGTATTTTAAATAAAATGCTCAATTTATTTGAATTGCAATTGAAAGAAAGTGCCAACTTTGAAAAAAAAAATTAAAATTTAATCTTTACCAGTTACCGAGATACGACAACACCGAAATTCTATTAAGATTTGGCATGCCGAAAAAACCCTAAATGCCCAATTTTGTAAACATGGATTTAACGGTTTTAAAGATACTTAGGCCCTGTATTATTTTTTTGCAGCAAGTAAAGTGTATCATATCTGAACAATTAATAGAGATAAAATTTTGAAAATTTAGAAACTTTTAAATTTAATCCGTTCAATTTAATGCAATAAAAATTAACCGCAAAATCTGAATACAGTGTCGATATCACTATTTAATTCCACATGTCTAAAACACCTTAGATACCAAATTTGACAAATGTAGCTATAGCGGTTTTTTACTAACCTAGTATAAAGCAGTTTACTATGTATATTATCAATTTAAAGCTGTTAGGGTGCATTTGGACAAACAGGCTGTTACAAATTCGATGGTCACCATTAGGATCTCGGGAACAATAAGAGATATAGGGGTGGGTTAAATTGAGCAAAGTTGCGGATCTTTATGCTTAAGAATATTCCGTTTTAAAAATTTAAAAACTTGCAGCTGTTCCGGAATTATCCTAAAAAAAATAGAAAATTTTGCGTTCTCTTTTTTAATTTTATTTTTTACTTTATTTAAAGAGATATTTTAAAATCAATAACACATCATTAAGCCAATAAATTTAGGAACAGACGTTTCGTCTTTGAGCCACCATCATCAACTTATTTTTTTTAATATGTATGTGCAATATATGGTAATAAACTGAATAAAATTGCATTTTGATTCTAAATCCAACGACTTATCACACTTTACGTTAAGGTGATGTTGCGAACCGCAAACCCATCATTCACTATTTCGCTGTCAAAAATTTGGATTTTTATACTTGTTATGTTCGGAAAAAATGATAGAAGACCAATTTTTTAAGATAGTGATATTGGTAATAACGATAATTTTGAAAATCTTTTTAAAGTTCATAGTTACATAGTATGTTGTAGACCGAAATTTTGCAAAAGAGTTTTTATATATTTTTCAGTTTATTTAAAAAAATATTGGATAATAGACGACACATTACATTGCTAGTTTTTCTGCTCTATCAAACTAAATTTAATATCCGACTTTTCGTCTTTAAGCCGCTATCATCAACTTTGTTTTTTAAAATAGGTGGAATATTTTATTTTAAACTAAATAAAGTCTTATTTAAATTCTAGATAAAACGACATATCATAGTTTATATTTCGGCGACGTTTCGAATTAAAAAAACATCATTCACTATTTCGCTATTAAATATCACGATTTAATTTTAAACAACCGTGGAAATTTTCATTTAAACGTAAGTATACATCCATATTTTTTTAATTACTTCATTACATAGCTAACATCTGACGTTTCGCCCAGCGTAGTGAGCTTTTTCAAAATATATTATATTGTGTTCAGGCAACAACCTACAAACAATTACAAAAATTACTATTTTTTCATCACAAATTAAAACAATACATAACAACACATTTAAAAAACTTTACATAACACTAATTTTACAGAAACGCACCTCGAAAAGATTGTTATAGGCTCACATCTTATTTTGATTTAATAAAAATAAAAGAGTATCTATTGTAGGAATTCTTTTTTTTATATTTAAGGAAGCAAGAAGGTTGTTATTTTTATGTTATCTTTTTATCATTAAAATAAAAAGAAATTGTTTTTCTGCTTTACTTTGGTTGAATTTATTTACTATATTATTATACAGATAGAAAAATTTTGTTGAAATATTATACAGTTTGTCGTGGTTTTAACCTGGATAAAAGCTGTTTTTAATAAATTAGATTGTGGTAGATTTGGCTTAGATTTCTCAGATCTTGTTTGTCATTGACAGCTTGCTGTTCTTTCTTTATATAAATCATTTCTTTAACTAAAAGTTTCTGATAGTTTTGGTCCTGGGTAAGTATGCTGGTGTTTGCAAAGTCAAACTCATGTTTTAAATTGGACTCATGCTTATGTAAAGCTGTAGAAGCGTTTTTTGTATATTTATGACCATTTATCCTATTTTCTAAGTACTGTGTGGTCATGCCGATGTATTTTTTGGGCAGTTTAGGCATGGTATTGAATAAATTAAGTTTGACTTCTTTTTGGTGGGTACTTTGCTTTTTAAAGGAGTGTACAAATTTGCTAAGCGATTTTGTGCCTTATGACATACAACTATATCGTGTTTTTAAGGATGTATTTAATTTTTTCAGAGAGGTTTTGGGTATAAGGCATAGCAATGTAATTTTTTGAATTATCTGTGTTTTTAGGGTCTTCCTGAGCTTTATTATGATTGTAGAATTTAAAGGTACGTTGCTTGATAATTCGGTTAATATGTTTTTCTGAAAAATTGTTTTCTTTTAAGGTTGCTCTTACTTTATTAAGTGATTCTACCCGGTATTCTGGTGATGTAAGAGATATTGCCCTATCAGTTAAACCAATTATAACACTATTTTTTGTGAACTAGGATGGTGTGAATTGTAGTTTAAATAACGACCCGACCAAGTTTTTTTAGTGTACCATTTCGTTTTAATATTACCGGTATGCTCATTTTTTATTAAAGTTAGGTCCAAAAAATTAATTTGGTTATTGTTTTCTGTTTCTGAGGTAAATTGAAGTTTAGGGTGAAAATTATTAAAAGAATTAAGGACATTTACAATTTGATCCTCAGGTACTGCAGTAAGGCAGTCATCAACGTATCTTTTAAAGAATAATATCGGTGTATTTATAGTATTTAAAACACTTTCTTCAAGATATTCCATAACTAATTGCGCGATCGTGGAAGAGATGGGAGAACCCATTGCACAGCCATCCAATTGCTGGTAAAATATGTTTTGAAATTGAAAATAGTTGTTATTTAATGTTAGATTTAAGGCTTCCATGAAAATTTCTTGATTTAAGCTAGTGTGTTCTTTTAAAAGATTCCATTTTTCTTTGACTATTTGGTCTATTAGTTCATTCGGAATGTTTGTATAAAGTGACACGACGTCAAGGGATATAAGTTTATAGTTTCTTGGAACTTGAACGTTGTTTATGAAATCTTTAAAACTAAAAGAATCTTTTATGTAGTAGTTGTTTTTAGCTGTAATATTAGAGATTACTTGGCTTAAATATTTGGATAATTTATAAAATGGCGATTGGATGCTATGTCATAAGGCACCAAAATCGCTTAGCAAATCTATACACTCCTTTAAAATGCAAAAGTACCCACCAAAAGAAGTCAAACTTAATTTATTTAATACCATGCCTAAATCTGCCCAAAAATACATCGGCATGACCACACAGTACTTAGAAAATAGGATAAATGGTCATAAATATACAAAAACGCTTCTACAGCTTTCATAATGCATGAGTCCAATTTAAAACATGAGTTTGACTTTTTGCAAACACCAGCATACTTACCCAGGACCAAAAACTATCAGAAACTTTTTAGTTAAAAGAAATGATTTTATATAAAGAAAAGAACAGCAAGCTGTCAATGACAAACAAGATCTGAGAAATCTAAGCCAAATCTACCACAATCTAATTTATTAAAAACAGCTTTTATCCAGGTTAAAACCACGACAAACTGTATAATATTTCAACAAAATTTCTCTATCTGTATAATAATATAGTAAATAAATTCAACCAAAGTAAAGCAGAAAAACAATTTCTTTTTTTTTTATTTTAATCTTAAGTATATGTATTAAAATAGCAAAAGCATTTACTGCCTCTATCAAGTTTATCGTAGCCGTCATTAAAAAATGTAGGATGCCAAAAACGTTTGGAATAAGATCCGTATTTTTAATGGCGGAATAGTAAATGATATTTTTAAATGTAAATTGTTATATAGCGTTAAATTTAAATTAAAATTAAAATTTATTCAATCAAATATTCCGCCTATTTAAAAAAACAAAGTTGACGATGGCGGCTCAAAAAGCGAAATGTCTTATCTTAAATTTAATTACTTTATTTTATAGAACAGAAAAAAGTGGCTATAATAATGTGTCGTTGGTTATTAAATATACACTCCGCCAAAATTATCGCATATGCTCGATTTTCTCCATAAGCTTCAATACAAAAACGCTTTAATTTAAATGGCCATATCTCTTTTAATAGTTAGGTTATTAAAATTGAAGGGTTTTTGCAAAACAACCAACGTCATTTTTTCTAATTTTGTGTTGTTCGCACCACCCTACGCAAAATTTCGTTTTCATATCCTGACCAACCATTGTAACGAGAACTGACATAGTCAGCCAAATAATGTGACTGGAATATTGCCTAGTTTCACAAAAAACAACCAATGTCAAGTTTTTTTCCCAATTTACAACAAAACCAAAGCTTTTTAAAGAGCTTAGAGCTAAAATAGTTGTACAAAAATCCAATACCTGTAAATAGGGTAAAAAATGTTTTAACTCTGTCAGCCTTCATCAAAAACCAAGTAGTGTGGCATTACAAAAATTTCTACTTGCTGAAGTTGACAATGGCATCGATTTAGATGAGGATAATAATAGTGACGGGTGTAAATAATATAAAATCGTTTTTTGACGAGTTTTTAAGTGTATTTGTATATTTAATAAAATGTTAAATAAAATTATAGTACATCTTATTTTGAACTTTTAGCAAAAACAGCCAATGTCAAGTTTTTTTCCCAACTTACAAAAAATTAATGCTTATAGAAGCTTTAAAATATATCTTTATTTTACAAATATATTACAAAAACGTATATAGAATTAGCCATACAGGTTTGATAAAGTTTTTTAAAATCTTGAAATTATTGAAAATTTGACATTGACTGTTTTTGAAAAAACCTTTTAATTAAGAGAAGTAAATGTTAAAGAAAGGTAAAGCTATAACTTTGGTGTAACCGTTGTTCTTTACTGTCAACAATACATTCTACAGGGTAGTTTTGTAAAAAAATAAACTTTGCTTTTCAACAGCACATCACACATGGCGATATAAAATTATTTTTGCAAAAACTTTTAATCACCCTGTAGAATTTATTGGTAACAGTAAATAACAAAGATTACACCAAAGTTATAGCTTTACCTTTCTTTAATATTTTCTTTTTTTATTTGCCTTAATTACCTAATTATTAAAAGAGGTATGACCATTTAAATTAAAGGATTTCTGTATTAAAGCTAAAGAAAACGAGCATGTGCGATAATTTTGGTTGGGTGTGTATCTCTTCAAATAAACTGAGAAAAAAATATTTTGAATAATTTCGTTTTTTTTTCTGACATTTTCCGAACGGTTTAAATTTTTAGAATGGAATATTGTTGAGCATCAAATTGCGCAAAATTACCCTAATTAAACCAACCCTGTATCTCTTATCATCTCCGAGATCATAAGGCCTCGGACACGATAACCAACGTCAGCGTCGAGCGGCTGATTTGAAAAAGACAAGTTCTTTTATTCTCGCATTAATATCAAAGACAGCGCTATATAATTTTCCGCTCAACGCTGGCCGCTGACGCTTAGTATTGGAATAATCTACCATTTAAAATAAGCCATTAATTTGCACCTCAGAGTAGCTAATATTAAATATTAATTTTTGGACCCCCTGTATAATTTTTGGCAAAAAAAATAAAGATAGGTGTTGGCACAGTTTATTTTCTATAACTAACATACATTATCAAACCCAAGTAAGGTAGGATATATTAAAATTTTGTGTTTGTCATGATTTTTTAAAATCCTAAATATCCTAAAAACCTTTTATTTTTAGTACAGGGATCGCTGATAACCTTATTTTTATGCCCACAATCCAAAAATGAACTAATATGCAGGGTGTTCCATTTAATGAAACATAAGTTTAATATGAATCTTTTTTTGGAACACCCTGTATAATTCCTTATAATTTTAAATTATGCTATTCCCACATATCCCGGTAAAAAAATATTCTTAAAAATAAACCGTTTTTGTATTAGAGACCGAGGCGTTTGTGGTGTTCCACCCTGTGTGTATTCTTCTATTCTATTCTTCTGCTATTCTAAATAGCAAGGCCCATTTTTGCTGTTAAAAAGGACCCAAATCCATTTTTTTTACTTTTCTTCATGATGTATTAATATCACAAAATTCACAAAGGAAATACTCTAAAATTAGACCTTTCAGGTCACAACTAAAACTCTACTTAGTCTAACAATGTAAGGGGTGGGTTTGTAGTTTGTTTACATACCGTATATGAAATTTCAAACAGAAATTCAGACCACCCAAGCGTAATATAAACCCAGCCTTTCTGTGGTCAAATTAAAAAGTGTATATCTTGTGTCTTTTACGTATTTGTCGAGTCACGGAAGTAAGTACCCATAATGACGTGTAACTCACGTAGGTAAGGTAATAATGATAATGGTAAAGGTTTTATGTTTCGCATTGAAGTAGATAAATTGATGGGTATGGCGCCAGATCAGATGGATAGATAAATATATTTAGGTCTTAGAATTTAGTTGTTTACCCAGCTTAAATAGTATGCTTTCCAAAGGTTTCAACTTTTAAAATATTGTAATTGAGGCTTTCTTTGCAAAAACTCTTTTTTTTTTAATTTTCTGCAGAATATTTACCTAAATTATTTGTTTTTAAAATAAGAATTTGTGTACCAAAACTTTCTAAAAGAAAACGCATATTTTTATTAAACATTGTTCCTACAAATATTATTTAGTTTTCATCAGTGATGTCACTAGGTGTTTACATTTTCTTCTAAATCCACAAATTGCTTCTTTTCCTTATTAAATCTTGTGAATAGTCTGTAATAAACAAAATGGAACATGTTTTCTTTAAATGCTTACATACATGCTTAATACCTAAATCTATAAATATTTACCAATAGCTAAAGGCTATCGTTTTCTGTAAAAACACGATTGGTCAATGACATTTGGGATTTTTGCTGAACATTACCCTTAGCGCATACAAAATATGATATTTTTTCTGTGCCCTTAGCCATGGTTATAGCGTGTCTACTTAAGTTTGCACCATATGGAAGACTTTTTATTATTAATTTTCAAATTTAAAAGTTATTTGTTATAAAAAACTGTGCATGGTCTAAACTCCAAAATGCAATTATCAGACATTACTTTTTGCAGTGGTATACGAGGTATGTCAAAATATATTTTCATAATATCGGAAATTTTTATTAAGAAAGAATGTTTAAGGTGCTTGCCCACTTAGACGAAGCTTCGCGTCAAGAAAAATTCGGCGAGTTGCTTTACATGTAATTAAATGGAACTCCGCCAATATAAGCGGCGCGGCGCGTCTATATTGGCGGGGTTCCATTGAAATACATGTAATCTTGTCCGAAGCAATTTTGAATCGTCGCGACGCGTCGCCTAAGAGGGCAATCACCTTTAGAATTAAAAATACCATTTAAATATGTATCCTTGTTCATTTTCAAGAAACACTTTTTTTTGCTATAACGAGTGTTTCGGTGACTTTTCGCTGTTTTGTCAGTTTTTAGGCTTTCTTTACATGTAAGATATCGAAATAAACATGCATTAGTGTACAAACTTAAATTTTTACCATTATCCAATAAATAAAACATAAAAAAGTTTTTCTTGAAAATGAACAAGTTTGCATATTTAAATGTTATTTTTAATCCTAAAATCTTTCCCTTATACAAATTTTCAATTTTGTGAATAATTAAGGTACTTTCCTCTTGAGCAAAATTCACATTTTTTGACAAAAACAAGTAAAAATAAATTAAAAATTTTACACGAATTAAAATTAAATTCAACCTTTTAAATATCAGGTTTGTTCCAGCAGTATGTTGGAAACATGTTAGCAACAATCGTAAAACGCAGAAATTGTTACAAACATTAGTCAGAAATGTTGGCAACAGTTTTCTGCTGGAACGAAAAAATAAACAAGACGTGCATACTGCTTATACGTCAATACAAGAAAGGTTATGTTATAAATTGTCAGTAATGTTTGAAGAAAGTTTGCAAACTTTTCAAACAGTTTCCAACATGTTTCCAACATCTTAAAATTACTGCTGAAACAACAAACAATTGTATAATGTTAGAAATATGGCACTGCTGGAACGACAAATTTGATGTGCGCAGAATCCGAACGGTTGCCAACATTTCTGACAGCCTGCTGGAACAAACCTATCATGTCAATTAACCTCAATTTTTAATATTTAAATTTACCTTTTATCAATTATTTTCCATCCGGATACTGGAAAAGCAGAGGTAATTCACCAAAAAGTTTTTTAAATAATTTCAAGATTTTTCTTATACTATATATTTTTTTAAATATTTTATGACATCTCACGATAAATAAAATACCAGTGTACAGTGAGTGCCGGGTTACTGGATGCTTTACCCATTATTGTTGTGTTCCGTCAACGTTATCCAAGCACTGAAACATGCAGTTTTTGCATTTCACAGCACCTTTTAGAGAACGCGGTAGTGCCACCACGGACGTTATTTTTAAATAACTACAACCCAGGAATAGCAGAATACTACACAGTGGTTTGCCATTGCCAACTGTGAGGTGACGAGCAATGAAAAATCCGATGTCCGACTCCGAGATTCGAACCCCGGATCGCTGCGGTGAGAGGCTGACACGTCAGCCCCTGCACCACTGCTCGCCACAATGGTAAATATGGGTCCAACTCATTGGCAGTCACTGTATATCAGAGTTGGGCAGAATACTGAAAATCGGTATTCGAATACGAATACCGGAAAAGAAAATATTCGAATACCGAATATTTGAATACTTGGAAGAAAAAAGTATTCGAATACATGAGTACCCGGAATCTGTATTTGAATACTAAAAACGAAAAGTTTCGAATACTATTAAACAAAAAACCTATGACAAAATTCAAAAGCAAAAATAAAAGGTCCTTACCTCTTTTTTTCCCAATTTTGCTTCCCTTTTCTTATTCAAATCATGCAATTTTAGCTTACACTTACAGAACGCCGGTATTCGAATACTCCAAAAAATATTCGTCGAATAATTCTAAAGTATTCAAAGTATTCGAATACAGAATCCCGAATACTGCCAAATACCGAATACCAAACACACAAATGTATTCGAATACCGGCAAAATGTATTCTGAATACTATTTAGAATACTGACTATTCGAATACCTTTGCTGTATATTGAATAATAAAAAATAAAATATAATAATAAGAAATATTTAAAATGTTAAAATTGTGTTTTTTATTAAATGACATAACTTATTTAGCAACCTGATATAATTAGGTTATCAGCACCTATAAATAATTTATTAAAAAATATTATGGTGTTATTCTAAAGTCATTTGTGATCAAATAAAATAAAGTTTCAGATCTTTACTTATAAACAAAACATGGCGCAGTCGGGATATTAAACCAAAATCGTTTTATTAAAATGCTAAATTCTGATGAAAAAGGTAGTCCTTAAATAATCAGCAAATTATAAATTTCTTAAAGGAATTCTTATCCCACACTTAGCAAAAATGAATTGCTTGAAATATGTTATGAATTAAATTAAAGAAAGAATAAAGAACAATTTACAGCTCCAAACCAATAAATCTAATGAAAAGCAATCAAATGAAAAATCATGTCCACCTTTTGCAGATTCATCATGTTCCTTATTTCTTAGTAAGAAGAGGAAAAGTTTAATCCAAGGTGGAAATGTTGTGGTATAACCTTCCTTTATCAGAAGTTAACCTGCGAGCGTTTTCGGTTTTATTAAATTAAAAATTCTAACTTTAAACAATTCTATAAACTACAAACTTAGTTTTTAAAGTTCGTAACATTATTCGAAAGTGAGTAAAGTCAAATAAATGTAATAAAGTTTAAGATCTTTATTTATAAGTATAGGAAAAAAACAAATACAAAAAAAGGTTCAAAGCACCATATTGTACCATTAAATTTACCATAACTTTTTACGATTAAAATTTCTTCGAGCCATGTTTTAAAGTATACAATCTAATAATTTTATGAATATTTCAACCGAAATTCTTTCTCGTCGGCAATCTAATTTCGTTACAACACAACAATTTCTTTAACTAAAGTTCCTGAACAAAAAGTACGAGAGAGAATTCTCGCTATGCCTCGTCTTCGAGGCGTGAGTCCTCGTCGGCACGTAATTTGACAGGATAATAAAGACCCGCCAAGGTTTCCGCGAAATACGTTGAACACTCCTGCTGCATTATCTTGGAATCGCCTCTATTATTTAGGAATGCCGCAGGAAATTTAAGGCATCAGTCAGTCGGGTATATTCTGCAGGAAACAGAAAAAGCGCCCCCCTTTTTTTTAGATAAGAAAAGAAGAATGCTTTTCTAATATTTTAATACTTTTGATGTTCTATGCTTTTTGCTTTAAATACCCCTTTTTATATGTCCAAATTTAGAATATTAGGTTTTTATATACTTATTTGGTTTTATTTAAATCTGGTCTAATTTTACCACACCCAAAAAAACATTCTGCATGTTTTGTATACCTATACGCTAAAGAAATATTTGTTAAAATAGATTTTAAAAAATATTTAAAATTGTTATCTTTATATCCCATTTTGTTTGAAAACTTCTTGTTTGGGGACCCACTGTAATGTAACCCCTTTTCACCCTTTTAATTTTTGTTTCGTAAACTTGACAAAAATGTTTCTTCTTGTTTGGTACCCAGACCTAAGCAGAACCAATTAGAACTAAACAAAACTAATCAGAACTAACCAGAACAGAATTGCCGTTTTCTGATTCTACGATCTTCCTCTTTATAGCCGTCACGTCGTACAGATAGATCTTATTGCAGAGAAATATAAAAAAGCAAAAATTTACTAATCTCCCAAACAAGAAAACACCAAAAAAGTTATTTATTTAGAGGAGCTTGTGACCTATTAAAAATAATTAATCTATTTAGGGTTTTGCTTTTGTTTTATATTTTACCTAAAACTATTTAAATCTAAATAAATTTTGCCACAAAATATATTTCTTTATTTAAATAAACAACTTCTTTAATTGATATAACTTCAGAACAAAAATGCCAAACATTTTTTTTAAACCCAACTACATGAATTAATTTAAATAAAAAAGTATTATTTAATTAAAAAAAAATGTTTTTAAGCAAATAAATTAAAATCCAAAAATATTTGTTAAAGACTTGTACTAAATATGTGTATGGGGTGTCAAGTTACAAATTCCGAACCCCTTTTAAATTTTTTATTTTTTATCGTAAGAATTAAATAATAAAATATATTTTTTGGTTTATTATGCGGTTTTCGAATTAGTAATCAAATTTTTGTTATCTCTTAAGATGACCGGGTGAAGACAAAAGGTATGATTTTTTTTATTTAACACCCTATATATTATATCACCATTAAAAATACCTTTGAAAGTGTTTAAAAATACCAAATTGTATATATATTTTTTATTAGTTTTGAAAATACAACCCTCAAAATCTAAAGAATAATTTAAAATTTTAATTTAAAACGTAATAAATTTACATCTCCCTAACTTTTTTATTAAAAATAAAAATATTGTTTTGTTTGGTTGACATTAAAGTAGTCGTATTTGTCATCAGAATGCTATTATCTCTTAAGATGTACAGGGTAGGTCAAAAGTATGGAACATCCTGTATACTGAATTAAGATATACAGGGTGTTCATTTAAAAACTTTCCACTCGAGTTATCTTCGAAACGAGACAGATTTGAGAAAACCGTCAAGATATTTATTGAGGGGGAACGTTTTTACAAAAATTGGACGGCGCCCCTTTAACCCCTTAACCACCAGGACCACCACCCCCAAAATTCTTAAATGAGAAGGTGGGTCGAGTGATACATCATTTAAAGCTCCTGACGAGTACTTTATAACCCTAGAATATGAAGTCAATATCTTCACCTATTACAAAATGGCGGTACTTTTAAAAATTTCCTAAATACCTGATTTGGATGGCCATATTTCCGAAACTAATAAAGTTAGATGTACCTAATGTGATGTTTTCTTAAAGCTCTTTTAAAGGTCTTTTTAATGGTGATACTGGTAGTAATATACAGGGTAGAAGAAAAAGTACATATTTTTTTATTTAAGAACCCTGTATATTATTTTACCATTAAAAAGATCTTTAAATGAGCTTTAAGAAAATACCACATTAAGTACATCTAACTTTATTAGTTTCGGAAATATGACCATCCAAATCAGGTATTTAGGTAAGTACCGCCATTTTGTAATAGGTAAAGATATTGACTTTATATTCTAGGGTTATAAAGTACTCGTCAGGAACTTTAAAATGATGTATTACTCGACCCGCCTTCTCATTTAAGAATTTTGGGGTCGGGGCCCTGGTGGTTAAGGGGTTAAAGGGGCGCCGTCCAATTTTTGTAAAAACGTTCCCCTCAATAAATATCTTGACGTGTTTCGGCGATTTTCTTAAATCTGTCTTGTTTCGATAACTTGAGTGGAAAGTTTTTAAATGAACACCCTGTATATGAAACAACATATAGTTTTTTAATAAGCTTACCACTTGCAATTATTGAAATAACCTAATTAAAACTGTACACTTAGTCTTTAGAATTAGATGGCATGGCATGGCATAGGGGGTTTACTAGTTTACTTAGATGTGACATACAGAGTAGCACAACAAGGTCGAGACGTTTTAGAGAAATTTAAATAGTGTAGCTAGCCCCCTTTAGTATACACATAAAAATTAATATCAGGTCTGAATTGTTCATGTCAAAAGACCCCTAGATGCCAAGTTTTAATAAAATATTCAAAACGCATCAAAAATTAAAAAAATAAAAAAATAAAAATATATATATTTTTTATTTTGACACCCTGTATCTTCCTTAATATCAACTTTTGGGTATTGGTATGTTTGCTTAAATCTTAATATTATAGCATTGGAAATCTGTGTTTTTTTAGCATTATTATTTAATTAGCACAAACCCTGTATATATTTTAATATTTTATTATGATAATATAAAAATATTAAATGAAATAATAACAAAATTGAAATACAAATATAAACTATAAATTAAATAAATAGTTCGTCCTTAAAGTTACGAATGATACCCACAATATACAGTGGTGTTTTCTAATACGTGACTTAGTCTTAACATTTTAAATTTATGTAAAACGTGAGCCTCTAAAAATAAAATTTGTTTGGCATAAGTAGACTCGTTGCAAGCGTTTTCTGCATTTTAATCTAAATTATATTTCTCAGTAGGTCGGCACTCCATGAATGAATAAACCTTATTTGCATATACAGTGCATTTCTTTAATTCCTCCCCCACCGTTATTTTTTGAATGGATCAATTTTTAAATTGTATACTTTGGGATATAAAACTAATGCATTAATACTATATTTTAAAGTAAGATAGCTGCTGGGTGCCATATTGGAAACAAAAGTTAAATGGAAAGGGGGTTTTGTAACACACACAAGGCAGCATTAACTGTTCGAGGTGCCCTAGGCTAAAATTCCTGAAGCGCCTATTTTCTACCAAAAAATTTTTTGAATAGCAAAAAACAAAAGGTCATTTTATCCGTAGCGCCTATTTTAAGTGCCAGGCGCCTTACTTCACCACCCGAAATAAAATTTGATGACCAAAAAAAAAGGTCATTCTCTCCTGTTCGCGCCTACTTCATTTCAAAGCACTTTATTCACAGAGAAATTATTCACCAAAAATCCCCACCTAAACTAAACTTTTAAAAAGCTCCCTGTCTACCGCCTATTACTCCCCTGTCTGGCGCCTATTTTTTCATGGCGCTCTAGGCTGTAGCCCAGTCAGCCTAATGGATTATACGGCCCTAAACACACCCTTTTAAAGCTTTCTGACGAGTACTTTATAACTCTAAAATATAAAGTCAATATCTTCACCTACTGCAAAGTTGCAATACTTTAAAAATTACCTAAATGGGCGATTTTCACTAACATTTTACAGATCAGGATGGAAAATGTAAAAATGTAAACAGCAATTATTTGTAACTTTTATTGTTGTTTTTTAAAACAATATCACCTGAAGAGTACAAAACTATCTCAAAAATGCAAAGACTCAAAATTTGACTTAATGCTGTCTACTTTTGTGTGACCACAACATTGCTTTATGACCGTTGCACAATTTGATTTACTTTGATTTATTTATGCCCGACGTATTTGGGGGTTTCTCCATTTTTTAAATAAAAGAAAGAAGATTAATTTTTAAATAATTTAACGGTCATGCATATTTTAGGAATATCTTTATGGCTTTTAAAAATCAATTGTAGCCACTGCTCTCAATAACAGTGACCAAATCAGACTTGACGAAATATAATATACAAAACAATATTTCTATTGCATATCATTGACGCAATGATATTTTACATGATACTTAACAAAATTTAAACCATTATTACATTACAGAAAACAACGTAAGAAGAATAGGTGATGGTCATGAGAGTGACGGTCTTGCAAAAACAATATATTTTTAAAATTATCTAAAAGAACCGCCGGTTTTATTATTAGTTAGATTACCAACGGGTACATTATTGCTAAATATGAATTGCGTAGACAAACATTAAATTTTAACACAAATCTTGTTAATGCTATGGACGGTCCTGTTATGAGAAAAAATATGAAAATGTTATTCTAACGCAGTTTTTCAGAAAATGAAACACGTAAATACACAGAACACAAATAAAATATCCGACATCAACTACGGCGTCATTTATATTGTCTGTTGGGTAGTTGACAAGCTACAGACTACCCTCTAGTGAACGCAATAAACGATTAAAATGTATGTGACTGTCAGGTTATTCAAACGTATAGACAAGGTTCTAATAATTTTAATATGCTTTAAAAAAGCGGCACCAAAAAAATTAAAGCGTTTTTTTGTAGATAAAATATTCAACTTTAAGTTGTTTTTCAAGACGCGCTATTAGTTGTTAAACAAATTCTTATGGTCCTAAAATATGTTTTTTTTCGAATAAGACATGGGACGGTCTTAAGAATAATTATATATAACTTTTAAAATTAAAAGCCACTGTTGATAGTAACGCTTTATTAAGATTACATTTTGTTTGGTGTCCAAATTTACTTAAATTGTTATTTTAAATAAACAAATAATACTTAATATTTAATTAAATATTATCTAGAGACATAACATATTAAAGCTTTTAAAGTTCTTTTGATGGTGATGCTGGTCATAATATACAGAGAAAAACAAAATATATGTATTTTTAATGATTTACCCTGTATATTATAGCACCATTGCAAAGATCTTTAAAAGTGCTTTAGGAAAATACCACCTGTAAGTAGATCTAACTTAATTAATTTCGAAAATGTGGCCATCCAAATAAGATATTTAGGTAATTTTTAAAATACTGCAATTTTGTGGTAGATAAGGGTATTGACTTTTTATTCTAGGGCCTAGGGTTATAAAGTACTTATCAATAGTAGTACTAGCAACGTTGCGTAGCTTAAAAGTTTATTATATTGTGTTTAACAAAGTCAAGATATTAGTAAATGTAAAGATTGGGAAATGTAAAAACTGAATACACCCACTTACGTTGAAGTTTAAATATCCTATTAGTATGAGACAAATTTTGTCTTTTAAAGGCCCCCATTATAGCGTATGACAAATTTGAACTGAAATATCAATGATATGGTCTAATTCTTTCTTCTACGCCGCTTTTGTAAGTAAATACGCTTGTTTAACGCTAAATTTAGGACTTTAAGTATTGAAGGTATTCAGATTTTTACTTGTTTAATACATACTATCTTGCAATAATTCACAGTAAGTAACCAGTTCAAATCTTCAAAACTCATTATATAGTAATGACAATTCAAAAATATATTTTGCATATCAAAACCCCTTAATCGCTAGAATAAAGCATTTTTAACCACAAAAAGCATATTGTACTTTAAAAAAAGTCATAAAATACCTATTGATTTGTTTATTTAGGACTTCTTTTGAAGGCTTGACCATGAAAAATAATCACATCTTTAATTAAAGCTATTACATATTATCTTTTAGATTTACCTTCAACAGCGTTGATAAAGCTGCTATGTCTAAATTTTAAAAATAAAAGTCAGTTGGATGGGTTTCTTATTATTTTAACTTTTTAAAACTTAAGGGCCTTTGAACTCAAACAACATTTTACATATTTTCACTAATTTATTCCTATACAATGTACATACAAAATGCAAATACCAGCAGCACCCATATGTAACACGAAGTGTATCCGTTGAAATTTAAAACATGCTCCTTTCGAAACTTTTTAATATTTGAATTGGATGAATATTCTATGTACAATAGGTATCTATTGAAGGAGTTGACAAAAGTTTACGATACGGTATAAATGCTAATTGCAAATAAAGGATAAATAAAAGACGTGGATCATTATTTACCTTTATTTTATGCAATTGATATTTTTATTTATGCATTTTAAAATCAAAAGCATCTATCATCGAATTATAGATCCATTTTATTTCTTTCAGTTCTTTGTAAAGTAATGAAGAAACTGATTAATTTGCACCCTATACGTATATGCATTTTTACAGTATTAGTGACAAGTCACTATAAAAGATAAAAATAAAAGAAGTTGGAAAATTAACATTTTAATGTCAAACCATTTCCAAGCACTTTTACGACGACGAATCTAACGATGCCAATTTATTTGCGATCGGATTAAAAATAAAGACATAAATGAAGGATCATGGCCACCTATTATGCCATATTAATATGGCTCTTAAAAATCAAGAAGGCGTAAAAACTTTTAAAAATGCCTCATTCTGCTTTAGAATTGTCTTAGGAATCAAAAATTTTTAAAACATTCAGGGTATTTCTTAAAAAAAAAATCCGGTGAAACCAGAAGTTATCGAAAAATAAACAATAAGTAAAAACTCTTATCTTCCCATACCATTTACCTATACCAAGTCTCATTTTTATATATTTTATACTCTAGACCTGTCTAATAGAATCGTTGACACCCGGTATTGTTATTACCTTATTTTTATCGCAAATTCTATTATATGTCATGTGTTTATTATGCGATCAGATAAAAATACACACAGTTTTAAAAAAGCTAATATAATAAAAACTTTTAATTTCTTATCTTTTTTAATAAGCAATGAACAAATGAGCATGAATTAATAGGTTTGTTCCAGCAGAATCTTGGAAACATGTTAGCAACAATCGTAAAACTCAGAAATTGTTACAAACATTAGTCAGAAATGTTGGCAACAGTTTACTGCTGGAACGAAAAATAAACAAGGCGTGCATACTGCTTATTCCCCAATACAAAAAAGGTTATGTTAAAAATTTGTTAGTAATGTTTGAAGAAAGTTTGCAAACTTTTTAAACAGTTTCCAACATGTTTCCAATATCTTAAAACTACTGCTGGAACAACAAACAATTGTATAAAGTTACAAACATGGCTCTGCTGGAACGACAAATTTGACGTGCCCAGAATCCAAACGGTTGCAAACATTTCCGACACCCTGCTGGAACAAACCTAATGCATATCCTTACTAGATTAAACGAAACTAGATTTAACTTCGTCAAATTTTAACGGGTTTATAATATTTACAAAAAGGGAATGCAAAAAAAAACAAAATAAAACAAAACGCATTAATATTAAGTAACCTCGGTACCATCGTACATCGTGTTCAAATAATGCACCGCATCGAACAAATCTCACGTGCTTGCTAAAAAATTAAGCTTGCCGTTTTCATTATTAAATTAATTAATTTAATATATTAAACAAAAAAAAAAGCAAAAAATAGGACAGAAACTGGTATATTTGCGTGGTATAATTTGTAACAAATCCATTTTGTTTTAATTAAACAAATTAAAATGAAGCAACAAAATATACAGGGTGTCCGCTAATTAATAGTACATAGAAAAATCACATATTTCTTATGTCAAAATATTCAGATTTAACCAAACATACCTATTACCTATATCCAAAAGTTAATAATAAGGAAGATACATTTTTTAATTGTTTACGATATTTTTTTGTTTTGAATATTTTAGTAAAATTTAGTATCTAGGGGTTTTTTAAAATGATCTATTCAGATCTGGTATTAATTTTAATGTGTAAAGTAGAGGGGGATAGCTACACTATTAAAATTTCTCTAAAACGTCCCAACTTTTTGTGTTACTCTGTATGTCACCTCTAAGTAAACCAATAGACTTCCCTAAGCTTGTTACACAAAAAGAATGGTTCCGAGTAACCGTTTATTTGCATTTAAGTGGTTTCGTGCAACCAAAAAGTATACGGAAAAATACATTAAATCATTAATTTATCATGAGGCAGTAGTAGTTATGACTAATACCAAAGAAAGCTAATCCATAGAAGCTTACAAGTGACATTTCAGCGTACCCTGAAATTTTAGTACCTACCCTGACCACCAGATGGCGAAAGTAGTCCAATCGACCAATAGAAACTCGACATGTGCATCGACCAATTTTCTGATTGGTCCGGTGCCAACTTTCGCTATATGGTGGTCAGGGTAGATACTAAAATTTTAGGGTACGCTGAAATCTCACTTGTGAGCTTTTATGGATTAGTATTCTTTGCTAATACGCTACTTTTAAAGGCATTTTTTGGTTGCACTAAACCACTTAAATTCAAATATCTTGAAAACGGTTGCTCAGAGCCAATTTTACAAAGTATACCATTTATGTGTAGAAACCATAGGAAAGTTTACTGGTTTACTTAAATTGTACATACAGTGTAGCACAAAAAAGTTTTGGGAAAATTTAAATAGTGTAGTCAACCCCTCTGGTTTACACATAAAAATAATATCATATCCAAATAGCTTATGTCTAGAAACCCCCAGATACCAAGTTTTATTAAAATATTCAAAACGTATCAGAAATTATCGAAATAACTTAAAAATATTTTTTTCACTGTGACATCCTCTATCTTCCTTATTATAAACTTCTGGATAAAGGTATGTGTGATTAAATCTTTATATTTTGGCATAAGAAACCTGTGGTTTTTCTGTGTATTATTAATTAGCGGACACCCTGTATAGTGTTGGAAGGTCTTAAGTCTTATAAACTTGCTGCAAAATGTGGCTTAGCGTTCTAAATATAACAAATCTGAATAAGGATAAGATCATACCAAACCATCTACCGACCCCCAAGACACGGTATAGCATTTGACAAACCAAGGAGGGTACCAAAATTGACGTGAAGACACAATTTTATTATCCGAAATTAGTTGGTATTTAACCAAACAAGGTAGGTTACCGAACTGAAATCGCTTAAAATCTAGCGACATGTAGAATAAGCAACCCACAATACATGTTGCTTGTTTGATGGTTGACGACCCGCCCAAAATATGCATATTGTATGTTTTGTTTTTACATTAAAAACAAGTAGCGTTAAGACGTCTTAGTGACCAGAAGATCATTAAAAAAAAGATCATGTAAATCGGTCAAGCAAAAGTCTCTAATAAAGTGTTTAAAAATTATGACTTTGCGTTTTAAATATACAGGGTGGCCGGCGAGGTATCCGAAAAATTTCGGATATAAATTTAACAATAAAAATAAACAAAAAAATTATATAAACAAACGTCTTAGTTTTTAAACTACAGGATGTTAAGTTTTTTTTAAATGTTGTTTTTTATAATAACTCTTATACCATATTAAAAATTCTTTAAAAATTTGGGGTAAGCCTTCTATGCACCAAAAGACATTTTTAGGCATACAAGAAATAAATTAATTTTTACCAGTGTCATCCATGAGACGTTGAGGTTAAATATTTTTTAATATAAAAATGGTACTGCACTGCACTTTTCTGAAAATAAATAATTTTTAAATACCCATTAGGTTAGGAACAAATCTGATTTCTTTACTTTTTTGTTATTAGATGCACGGTTTTCGCGTAAACAAATATAAACCATTTCATGGCATGGTCATTTCGTATCGAAAATATCAATTTTTAAACTGAAAAAACATCTTTGCTTTTTATTCTTTAATAAGATAGGATTTGACCATGCCGAGAAATGGTTTTTATTTATTTACGCGAAAACCGTGCATTAAATAAAAAAGTCAGGAAGATCAAATTTGCCACAAACCCAATGGGAATTTTAAAAATATTTTTATTTTAGTAAAATGCAGTAGTGTATTATTTGTTCCTTAAAAATATTTACCCCAAACCCTAATTAACGACACTGGTAAAAATTATGTTTTTTCTTGTATTCCAAAAACTGTCTATTTAAATTGGTATAAAAGTTATTATAAAAACCAATATTTTTCTATCAATTTTTAACACCCTGTAGTTTAAAAACTAAGACGTTTAGGGCATATGTTTATAAAAAGGTTTTTTTCCTAATTTTCATTGTTGAATTTATATCAGAAGTTTCTCGGATACCTCGGCGGCCACCACATCGATGCTTTAAACCCTAAATAAAATAATAAATTTTATTACTGAATCAGGAAGTCAAATAGTTAACTTGTTTGTAACTCCCTATTTTTATTTAATATTTAAATTTAACATACGGGTAAAATAAATAGACAGCAGAATAGACTGAGTAAACGATGGGGGGCTATCTTACTAACTATTTATAAAATAAATCACGCTTTGACAGCAGAGGCACAGGGCATTTTATTATATTGAATTTAATAGAAAATTTAACACTGGCAGTATTAAAGCCCGTAACGTATGGTAAATATTTTTATCGATCGATTGAATGAAATTGCATTTTGTTATTAGTTT
This sequence comes from Listronotus bonariensis, assembly GCA_014170235.1. Taxonomy (NCBI): domain Eukaryota; kingdom Metazoa; phylum Arthropoda; class Insecta; order Coleoptera; family Curculionidae; genus Listronotus; species Listronotus bonariensis. Next base: position 85,742 of record JACEGR010004492.1, read on the forward strand.
TACTTCAAATTAGCCAAGGAAGAATATAGACACTTTCAAATAAATGCCATTCGTTATATCTCAAAACCAACATTATTTCTAAAAAAAACAAAATAATAAAAATATACAGCGTGTTTTTACCAAATGGAAAACTTTCTAATTATTAAGGTAACGAAAAAGTGCCCCCACAGTCCTGCTTGATGAGAAAAGACATTTCCAATAAAATATTTGTATGTATAATGTACGGGGTGGCCTCAAAAAGACTTGTTTCAAAAATAATATACAGGGTATTTCCTAAATACGCCACGGCACGAAACTTTAAAGAGTGATTTTTTATGTCATTTTATAAAGAGAAGTTTTTATAAACATATGTCCGGAGTTGCTTCGTTTCTAAGATACAGGGCGTTAATTATTTTTTAAAAGTCGGTATTTTATAAATTTATTTAATACGAATCCAGATACAAAAAAAATGTATAACGCTAAAAACTTGTATTTTTAGTTGCTATATAGAAAAAAGTAAAAGAAAACCACATAAAAAGCCAGTAGCGTACATTTTTCCCTCAATAATATTGGCTGTTGTGCCCACTGAAACGGCGTTGGACCCAATAAAGTCCATCTAGTTGGAGCTTTACAAACGCTTTATTACATCAAACAAATGTACCAACTTTCAACTAAATCGGTTGAAGGGTATTTAGGATATTAATAAAATATTGTTTTTTTAAATTTTAACGACCTGTATCTCAGAAACGAAGCAACTCCGGACTTATGGTTATAGGGACTTTTCTTTATAAAATGACATAAGAAATCACCCTTTAAAGTTTCGGGCCGTAGTAAGAAAATACCCTGTATATTAATTTGGAAATAAGTCTTTTTAAGCAACCATGTACATCAGGGTGTCCGTTATTTT